>JARQOC010000012.1:111252118-111362577 GCA_033576535.1 Allobates femoralis | reverse complement strand
AAAAGAAATCGGGATGGGTTCAGGTACAGGAGAGAGACCGGATTGCCCAGCACAGAAGACTGTCTGGAGGGATTTAAGAATATAGACAATGGACAGACTGGTGGCAGACTGTTGTGATGACAGGATCAAGCTCACCAGGATCTAATCTCTCAGGCACTTCTTTACAGGGGAAGGTGCCTTAAATATTCAGGGCCTCCTATCCATAGGCTGGGGAGCACTTCCTAACTGTACGCACATTCCCATTAGGAAAAAATGAGTGCGCACACTCGCAAAATAAGCGCATTGCCAGGAGACCTACATGACATGTGCAAGCCATGGAACATGTTGAGAAGGAACAGGGGAGAGAGTAGAAGAAGTACCGTATATGTCAGCATCCCTGCTGAAGAGGAGGCAGGACAGTGCAGGCATGTCGGTGTTATCCCCTTTATTTAGAATAGTAGGGATTCTAGGAGTGCATTTTCATTGTTCGAAGAATAATAATTCCAAGTAATTGATTAATCCCGATGTAATCCTGTCTTGTAGGTAATTGAAGATTCACAAATCAGTTTTTGTGACCAGTTCATGAATTATCAACATAACATTTTAAGATTTTTTACGCTGTATTGGGTATTTAAATAGATTAAATGGTATAACCCTGCATATTCATCTGACAAAAGCTCTGGGTTGGAGCCAAAAACTGGTTTTAAATTTGCATTTTGACTGTAAAAAAGAAACTCGATTCATTACATATTTGGAATTATTTTTCTTGCGATAATGAAAGCTGGAATCCTACTCCCTATTTCTTCAACCTCCAAACTTGGTATAAGTTTAATACTGATGGAACACATGTATGCAATCTAAATTACTCTTTTACTTTATCTTGCAAATCTTTACCAAACTATTGAAGCAACATTTTGATCAAGACAATTGTAGTGCCGCCTGAATATTCAAGAGCACACAAAAATACATACCTATAGTATTCAAACTTAACCTTCATGATCTGAATTGCAACTTAAAAATATCTTATAAAAAATGATCACCTTTGGTGTTTGAAAAGACTTTGCATTCTTTAAGGCAGAACACATTTTGGATAAAATGGTGACCACATTTAAAGAATGCTTGACTACTCAACAAGTAGTTCCCTTTCTTTATATTTTTCAAAGCAACAGACTGTAAGACAAAACAACAGACTATAGGACAATAAATCACCCAATGTTAGGACATTCCTACACCTAGCCGCCAAATTTTTCAAAAATAGTAACCTGCTAAAAAATATCAAATGATACCAACTCACCTCTCCTTCAGAGTTTGGAGCTCAGGGCTTGGACACACTTTCCTAGTTACATCCGAGATTGACGGACGACACTCGAAACAGGCTGGAGCAGTGACCCTGTTCAGGGTCACTGCTCCAGCCCTTTCCGAGATTTGTCTGTCAAACTTGGATGAGTGTGTCCGAGGCCTTAGTCAGAGCTCCTTACTGTCAGTTGTCAACTGAGTAGACCAAAGTTTCAAGTACATTTTTCACCTCTCAAAATATGTGATAAAATCTTCTCATGAGTCATGGCGTAACTTTTTACCCGCCATAAACCCAATTTAACTAATAAACCTTTAACGTGGTCCGTCTGAGGAGTTGTAAAATGTAACTCCTTGTGTGTAATAAAGCACATAGCAAAAAAGAGGGTTATATATTAAAGGCCCAGTCACACACAACGCACCAGCGATCCTGATAACGATAACGATGTACAGAGATCGCTGGTGCGTCGTTTTTCACATTGCTGGACCAGGCACCAGAAGTCTAAGTGACAAAGACGCCACTGCTGCCGTTGGGAGATCAGCGGCAGTAGCTGCTGGTCTCCCGATGGTAGCCGCCGCTCATTCTCCACCGCACAGAGGTCAGCGGCGACGCAACCGGGAGATGAGAGCCGTCCGCGCAACTGGAAGTAGGATGACCGCCATATTGGAACACCTAAGTTATGGGTATTCTCATATGGTGGCCAGTTGTGGTGCTGACGCCCACTGCTCGCTCTCCCTCCTCCTCCCCCCTTCGCCCCTTTGTTCTCACCCTCCACCGGCATTAACATTGCAGGCTGTCTTCCTCCAGCCTCAATCTGTTTGGAGCTGGTCATGTGACAGGCCCTCTGTCAAATCACATCTGCCCGCCCTGTCACATGACTGGCTCCAAACAGATTGAGGATGGAGGAAGACAGACTGCAATGTTAATGCCAGTGGAAGGCAGAGCACAGGGGCCACACAGGACAGGGGGAAACATAACTGGGGCAGAGGACAGCGGGACAGGGGGCACACAGAACAGGTCCAGAGGACAGGTGGACACAGGTCCAGAGGACAGGTGGACACAGGTCCAGAGGACAGGTGGACACAGGTCCAGAGGACAGGTGGATACAGGTCCAGAGGACAGGGGCCACACAGGTCCAGAGGACAGGGGCCACACAGGTCCAGAGGACAGGGGCCACACAGGTCCAGAGGACAGGGGCCACACAGGTCCAGAGGACAGGGGCCACACAGGTCCAGAGGACAGGGGCCACACAGGTCCAGAGGACAGGTGGACACAGGTCCAGAGGACAGGGGCCACACAGGTCCAGAGGACAGGGGCCACACAGGTCCAGAGGACAGGGGCCACACAGGTCCAGAGGACAGGGGCCACACAGGTCCAGAGGACAGGGGCCACACAGGTCCAGAGGACAGGGGCCACACAGGGGCAGAGGACAGGGGCCACACAGGGGCAGAGGACAGGGGCCACACAGGCCAGGGGCCACACAGAACAGGGGCAGAGGACAGGGGACAGGGGCCACACAGGACACGGGGCACACAGAACAGTGGCAGAGGACACGGAGGACACAGGGCCAGTGGACAGGGGTACACAGGGGCCGAGGACAGGGGTACACAGGGGCCGAGGACAGGGGTACACAGGGGCAGAGGACAGTGGGGGACAGTGGGGCACAGGGGCAGAGGAGAGAGGGGCAGAGGACAGTGGGGCACAGGAGCAGAGGACAGTGGGGCACAGGGGCAGAGGACAGTGGGAGACAGCCAACAGCTAACCACCGAGCCACCATATACAGTGCTAACCACTGAACAACCATATACAGTGCTAACCACTGAGCCACCATACAGTGCTAACCACTGAGCCACCATATACAGTGCTAACCACTGAGCCACCATATACAATGCTAACCACTGAGCCACCATACAGTGCTAACCACTGAGCCACCATACAGTGTGTGAGGTAGCACCCGGGGAACCTGCTTGCATAACGACAAAACACGTATTTAGAATTTAACCAATGTCTACCCGTTTATTTTTCTCACATACATAACATAACCCGGGTAGCATGTTTGACACATTGCACATTGATTAAAAGCACCATACATAAATACGCCATACATTTACATAGAACATTACATAACACATATATTGCACATTACCATGAACACGTCTTATAGTTACCCGGGACCTTTAAGCACTCTCTGTCCCCATTGGAGCTCTATCAACCGCTCCCATGGTGGCTACGGCCTCCGGCCTACCTACAAGTTCCATATACATTTAACTGGACATAAGTTACTATATATATCAACGATGACTCCTCTGGGTTCAGAACAGGGATTGAGCAACCTGAGTCACGGGTACACCATGCCTTGCCAAGGGACTCCATCCTGGACGTATCTCAACCACACGTCCAGGTCAGCGCCCACCTGGTTCAACCACGCTTTCCCCACTCTAGGAGCCCTTCTAAGCCCTGCTTCTGACCTTCGCTATCTACCCTTCAACGGGCCCTGTGGATCCCAATGGCGGTAGCTGCCGCCCGGCTTTAGTCACCCAGCTCGATGACTCCATATTTACCCCGTAGTCAGGATTCCTGCCTGACCGGGACCTTACATATCACATGTGATCCATCATACAATATTCATGGATCCTATGCATCCTCACATCCGCTCACAGCCCATCGTAATACATCCATGGACTGTGGCTCCTCCATGACCATAACAGGGACCTGGTCAACCGTAGAATCCCAGCTAACCACGCGTCACCATGGCCTACTCACCACGGTACGGGCCACCAGTCACCACCAAACCTCCATCTCTTGGCAGGTCTCCAGGTCGACGACTGTACCCTGCGTCTGAGTAGCACCCTAACGGATCAGCCATGGTTACCCTTCTAGGAGCCTTCGTGACCCCTGTATCTGGCCACAGGCACACCCACACCATTAGAGGCCGTGGTTGAGGGACAGGTACCCGCTGCAAGCAGCAGGCCAAGCCTCTCTCTCTTCCCACAGGGACGGAATGCCTCCAATGCCATCCACTCCAGCTGGGGCTCTCCTACAGACTCCGCACATGGCCTTTCTATCTAAGCCATCACATACACATATAGTTCAGCAGGTCCTTCACTGACTGTCTAGTCGGACCTAAGGGCAGCTATGCCCGCCTGGCACATTTCACGCACAGGGTACACAGTTCACTCAATCGTACGGGAACTGTTTTTCTTACCAGGCACGGATCCGGGTCTCGCTACCTTGGTCACGGGTCCACCAAGCGTCCCCCCAAGGGCACCCCACGCTCGGTTCAGTATCCACCGGGTTCAGTCACAGCTTCCCCACTCCAGGAGCTATCACGACCTAGGTCCTAGGCACCGGTATGGAGCTAGCATGCTCCTAACATGTTCACACACCCAGAGCCCTAGACTGCTCTGCAATCTCTCTCTGGTCTCTGAGTTCTGACTTCTCACAATCACTCAGCTGGCAGGCTCTTATCGTGCCTGCCACTCCCACTCTGACTCATCCAGCTGGGCTGCTATTTCTCAGGACACACCCACCTGACACACCCACCTGGGCTGTCAGCAATCAGCACCCATTCCTTTCCTCAGGGCCTCATCGATCTCAGGAGCCACTCACAGCAGCTCATTAGGCTCATGACTGGATCAGATCTACAACAGTCACTCTCACATTTAACACCTTGTGTTCCGGGTAGGTTCACACAGCATCATCACAGGAATGCCGGACAGTGTGAACAGGATCATACCCTGATCCTGCATGTGATGCGCCCCGGCCATGGGGACCATGCCGGCGGTGCCTCACAAGTGCTAACCACTGAGCCACCATACAATGCTAACCACTGAGCCACCATATACAATGCTAACCACTGAGCCACCATACAGTGCTAACCACTGAGCCACCATATACAATGCTAACCACTGAGTCATCATATCATGTCTAACCACTGAGCCACCATACAGTGCTAACTACTGAGACTCCATATACTGTGCTAACCACTGAGCCACCATACAGTGCAAAACACTGACCCACCATATACTGTCCTAACCACTGAGCCACCATATACTGTGCTAACCACTGAGCCACCATATACTGTGCTAACCACTTAGCTACAGTATACTGTGCTAACCACTGAGCCACCGTATACAATGCTAACCACTCAGCCACCATACAGTGCTAACCATATCACCACTGAGCCACCATATACACCATATAAATCCTGCAACAGCAGCGTACTTTCTGGAGAGAGGACTGTACTATTCAGCGGCTATTTCTACGTCACCTCTTCGTTTCACCGCACCACACTCCCGATGCAGTAGCATCGGGCCTATTTCTAGTATAATATAATAATCATTATTTATATAGCACCAACATATTCTACAATATACAAATACACTATTTTACAATTCATTGGTTCATGTACAAACGGTCATAAGTAACAATTATAAAAACACAATACAATAATTAGAGCAGAGAAACAATGTAAAAAATACAATACAACAATTAAAGCAAAAATAAAAGCTACCCTGCTCGAAAGAGCTTATAATCTACAATGAGATGGGAGTTACACAAAGTACAGGGGCTTATTGCAATGATGGTCCAGGCATCTCGAGGAAGAGGGGATAGAAAAAATTACATGAATGGTGACCAGCCAATCTGTGTAAAGCTTTTGGGTTTGGTGGAGTTTGAAGGAGAGTTATATCCAGAGAGGTAGCGAATGGGCTATATACAGTATAAAGGACTTCTATTAGGGAGCATGATGGGCCATCTTAAAAAGATGTGTTTTTAGAGGGTGCCTGAAGCTATGTAAATTGTGGATAGTCCTAGTTTTTGGGGGTAGGACATTCCAGAGAATTGGTGCAGCTTGGGAGAAGTCTTGGAGGCGGGAGTGGGAGGATTGGATTAGTGCAGAAATTAGTCAAAGGTCATTTGTAGAACATAGGGAGCGGGTGGGGTAATAGACAGAGAAGAGGGAGGAGATGTAGGGAGGTGCTGCACTGTGAAGAGCCTTGTGGGTGAGAAGAAGCAATTTGAATTGGATCTTATAGTTAATAGGCAGCCAATGCAGTGACTGGCACAGAGCGGAGGCATGTGAATAAAGATTGGCCAGAGGGGGGCCCTGGCTGCTGCATTAAGGATGGACTGGAGAAAAGAAAGTCTAGTGCGGGAGAGGCCAACTAATAGAGAATTGCAGTAATCAAGGCAGGAATGGATCAGGGCCACAATGAGGGTTTTTGTTGTTTCCATGGTGAGAAAGGGGCATACTCTAGAGATGATCTTTAGGTGCAAGAGACAAGACCAGGTGAGAGATTGTATGTAGGAGGTGAAGGAGAGATCGGTGTCAAACATACTACCCAGACAGTGAGCCTGCTGCCTAGGCTTGATCGTGAGGCTGCACACCGAGAGGGAGATGTCGGATTTAGGGAGGTTAGTGGAGGGTGAGATTATAAGAAGTTCAGTTTTGGAAAGGTTGAGTTTCAGACAGAGAGCGGACATGATGTTGGAAACTGCAGCTAGACTGTCATTGGTGTTCTATAGTATCGCAGGGGTAAGGTCAGGGGCTAAAGTGTATAATTGTGTGTCATCAGCATAGAGATGATACTGGAAGACAAATCTGCTGATGGTCTGTCCAATAGGGGCTTTGTAGAGAGAAAAGAGAAGAGGGCTAAGTACCGAACCCTGAGGGACTCCAATAGTGAGAGGAAGAGGAGAGGAAGTAGAGCCAGCGAGCGATACACTGATAGAGCTGTCAGAAATGTAGGATGAGAATCAGGAAAGAACAGTGTCCTTTACACCGATGGAATGCAGCATAGAGAGTAGGAGATGGTGGTAGACTGTGTCAAAAGCTGCAGAGATTTCAAGAAGAATAAGCAGAGAGTGGTCACCATTTCGTTTTGCTGTCGAAAGGTCATTGGTCACTTTGGTGAGGACAGTTTCTGTAGAGTGTAGGGGGCAAAAACCAGACTGTAATGGATCTAGAAGAGAGTGAGTGGCGAGGTAACGGGTGAGGCCGGGTTTACACCAGGCGCTCCAAGAGTTTAGAGATAAAGGGGAGGTTGGAGACTGGCTTTTAGTTATTAGCGCAGGATGGGTCAAGACATAATTTCTTTAATAATGGAGTAATTATAGAATGTGTGTAGGAGGAGGGGTAGATGCCAGAAGAGAGGGAGAGATTGAAGATTTTGGTTAGGAGAGTGGTGACCACTGGAGAGAGAGATTTGAGTAGATGTGAGGGAATGGGGTCAGTGGTGCATGTAGTGGGATGAGATGAAGAGAGGAGACGACTTCTTCTGTGACTGAGTCAAATATGGAGAGTGAGCAGGAGGAAATGTGGGAAAGAATGGGAGTAACAGTGCTTTGAGGCCAGGAGCTGATTTCCTGAGTGATATTGTCTATTTTCTCTGTAAAGTAGGAAGCCAGATCATTAGCAGAGAGGTCAGTGATAGGGGCATGCACTTTAAGACTAAGGAGGAAGAGAAAGGTGTCAGAGTTATCTGGTGTGCGGGTTTTCCTCCATAGGTGTTCAGCACTCCTAGAGCATTGCTAGAGGAATCGAGTTTGCGATGAGAGCCAGGGCTGTTTTGTTCTATGTTTGGAGGTTCTGAGGGTGAGGGGCACTACTTGGTCCATGGTGCTGCTACAGAGAGTGTCATTTTAGTGATTTACTACCAGAAACATGTTTACTTGCAATCTTTCTCAATGCCCCACATATCACCACAACTATGAACACCCAGAAAAATATCCCAACATGATCTATATGCAATCAACCATCTGAACACGCTTTCAACAGCGTAGGTTTTAGTTTAACCTTTTTGACATGACAATGCCATCTCAGAAAAAAGGCAGAGAGAGGGATCCTAATCTTACTTTCTACACTATGACAAGTGTGCAGTGTATGTCACACCTGGGTATTAAGGCCAGAAGGAACTATTAGGCCCAGACATTGGTGCCAAGCAGTGGTATTGCTATTCTGCGGTGTTGCGCAGTTTGGGATGATACGGTTCTCCTATCCAATTCCCAGGGCACCATATTCGCTCTCAAGTTACATCTAGATGATTGAGAGTTAGATAGGAAGGAAGAAGGCTGGCCAGACCTTGATATAGACAATTCTAATAGTTTACTGGATTAGAGATCATTAATTAAAAACTCCTTCAGCATTTAGCTGCAACGCTTGATTTCCATACAGATTACGGCTGGATGGCAACAAAACTGATAATCAGATGTGGCAAGTCTACACCTAAAGGTTGGCCTTGCTGTGATGGACTTTGTAGCTTTAGGGACTTTGGGATTATACTCTTGGTCTCCTGGACCAGCTAGTATAGCTGGGAGGATGCTGAGTGCCACTCGCCAGTGACCAGACCTGTCCGGGTTCTGTATTTAGATTCCTTGTATAAGGCAGGACTGTGCCTTTATATTTCTTCTGTTGTCAGCTTTTGGTTGTTAATACTCTGAAAAGACTGTCTGACAAGATACTCAACACTAGCAGACCTTGTACCTGCTCATCACCTAAGTCAGGGCTATCTCTAACCCCAACTTCCAACTCTCTCTGTTCACCATTGTGACCAGACTATTGGAGGATTATTGATCAACATCCTCTATACAGACCCTTGCTGACCCTTATACCATCACCTGAGACTGTCACCAGTTATTTTCCAGAGAAATAACTTGCATTGAATTTGAAAGACTGACACCAACTAATACATCAAAGCAGGAAATATTCTACAGGCTCCTAAGAATGAAAACATATTTGTAATGGTCTATTCTGGGCCATTAAAAATGAATGGGCTTATAAATCAGCCTTTTTTGACAACCAATAATGTTTTGGTGAGGGTGTATAAAAGAGGCTCACGAGGTGAGCTCAGCCTATGTATATCAAGTATTGGCTGTGTATTACATCCAGGGCTTGCCTCATTAATATTTATCAAACTTTGACAGTGGCCCCCACCACATCCCAGCATGCAGGTGCGCCATTCCATGCACCCATTGGCATGCTCATGACATTATCATGAGCGTCAATGAATTGCTATGACAACCAGAGGTTTAAATAAGACCTGCATGGTTTTCATTATGGAACTACCTTGAAACTTGGCCTCTGGCAGGGCTTCAAAGGAGACACTGATTTGTTGCTTTATACAACATTACTGTAGCATTACTGTATCTAGCACAAGTTACCAGATGATTGAAGGATATAACAAATACAGAGAAAAGTACTTAAAGGGAATCAGTCAGGTCAAAAATCCATATGTAACTGCTATCCTTTTCCAATTACTCCCTCTAAGCTTGCTCTATTGATGTATGTCTTTTTATTTATATTTCCATCCCATTCTGTGTAAACAGCAAATAAAGATTCATTCCATCTGTCAATCACAGTGAGTGATCATTTTGTTCTCTGCTGTCCACTCCCGATAGGATGAATATTCATGTCACATCACTGCACAGGAGATCAGTAGAAATCACTCACATAGGGAGGAACTGTATCCTTCTCTCTGTTCTTTTTGTTTTCAGCAAAGCAAGAGGTCAAAAAGCACAATCTATCACAGGACAGCAGGGAAACCTGCTTAGAGAAACAAATGAAGTGGACATCTTTATCTAGATTATTTAAGGCTTGTAATCTCTTCCTCCCTCCATCTCCTCATCAGTTGCTCATAAATGAAAATGAAACCTGACCGGCAGAGCAAAAGGAGGGAAGAGGAAGGGAGGGGAGAACTGACTGAGAAGGAGTGAATAATAAATGGACTAGCCAGACTAATCCTCTGTTAAAGTAATGGACAGTACTAATGCACCAACTGCCTGCAGGGTGTGAAGATGCTTATAACAAGAAAACTACAAATAGTGCAATAATGTTTTTTACATATTCTGAAAGAACTGCTCAGACACTATTCAAGAGTACTGTTAGTATAATACTGAAAAATGACCTGTCAAAGTCCCTTTAAAAAATGTTTTAAAACACATGAAAAAGATATAAAAGTTAAAATCACCCCCATTAAAAAGAAAATGAAAAAAAATAGAAAAATCCCACATATTTGCTATTTCTGAATTCAGAAAAGTCCGATCTACCAAGTATTAAAATAATTAAACTGATTGGTAAACAGCATAAATAAAATAAATTAGGATTTTTATTATCTGCAATATCACAAAAAATACTGTATAAGCAATAAAACATAACCTATCCCACAACGTTATCAATAAAAACGTTGTGTAATCCTGCAAAAATTAAACCCTCATGGAGATCTATCGTCTAAAAAATGGAAACATTGCCGGTCTTAAAAAAAATCTCCCCAAAAAATGTTTACTAACACAGAGGATATAAAAGTTTATTCATGTAGTGATATGTTAAAATGCAGAAAACATGGTCAAATTTCTTTTTTACCCATTTTCTCCACAAATAGAACAGTTAAGTGTGAAGTACTGTAAAATACTGCCCTCGAAAAACATAGCTAATCCTATAAATAGAAGCCATAATCATTTTTTATGGTGATGGAGATGTAAAAAAGTTAGTTTTTTCTGACTTCTAAAATAAATCCCGTCATTTCTTTTAATAAAAAAAACTTGGTTCAAACCTTAAGGTGTAGAATGACAATGAAGCAGAAGGCAGCCAATATGGATAAAAATTACCCTACCTGATAAAGACTTATCAAAATTAATATTCTATAACATAGCTATGGATATTATCACAGCACTCCCTGGAGGGGATTATGTCCTTTTTAAACTAACCAACAATTATGTAAATTTTCTGCCTAATTTATCATTATCAAACTGTGAGGGCATAAAATCAGTTAAATTGCCTAATTCACCTTAACCTTATAACATCTAAAGTGCCTTTTATCAAATGTTTGCCTACAGTTCAGCTCTTTATATGGTCAAACTGTAGATACAGTGGTCAGGGTTTGGTATTACCTATCTGTACCCATAGCCATTATACTAAGATAGTCCAAGCCTGATAATAACATATTTGATCAACAGTCTAACATGTATGGGGTTAGAGCTGAGAGAACCATTTGAAGCTCGGATTCGGTTCGGTTCACTGAACTTCCTAACCCCATTCAAATCAATGGGAGGTAAAATCTGTCCCAAAGATGTCAAATGTAGCTTAAACCATTTTACAGTTGAGCCCCGCTGTGTTGGCACATACATTATCTTCCTACACTATTACTTATCAAGCCTTAATGCCACTGTCACACTCACCATGATTCCAGGCAAGCTCCTGAACCTCAGACATCCTCATGACTTCTCTGAGATTGTCTCAGGTTACATAGCAGGTATCCTGCTGCAGGGAATCCTGCTGTGTGACCTGACATAATCTCAGTGGCATCAGCTCTCATAACACTAGCTGTCTCATGAGAAACGGAATATTGCATCTTGCTGATATCGTAATGCAGCGAGTGTACAAAACAGTGACATCAGATGGTGTAGAGCAGTTCAAACTGTCAAGTCTGAGAATTCAGAATTGCTGTGCCAACATATTTTATTTCCTTTCAGATTTGTTGCAGATTTGGGGCAGAAAAAAGAAATCTGAACAACATATCCAAAGGAAAAAAACAACATTAGCACAGCACCTGTCATTGACTTTGCTGGCTTCAGGATAGACATACAGATTTTGATGCAGATTCTCAAAATCTACACAAAAAACATCAAACAAGCACCATGGGCACAGGGCCTAATAGAGTTTAAGGAGAACCGCATTTGTGTTAAAATAGCTTGAGGATTCCTCTTGCCCCCTGGCTACTTCCACAGAGACATCTAGGGCAGGGGGTGCCCACATCAATCCTCATAGTCTGAAAACAGTGCAGGTTTTCTGGATTTCCATAGCATTTTACAGGTAGTAATTTTATCACCTGTAGAGGGGATGAATCCAGCACCTTGTGCAATGTGGTGCCCCTGCACTCTGGTAGCAAAAGTCGCAGTTAACTTTATCGGTCCTAGCACCACTTTTGAAAAGAATTCAGGTATCCTATGATGGACTTCCTATGCATGCACACACTTCCCAAACTGATCAGTGGTCTGGGCATAAAAAGGCCTATTTTAGGTTATGACTGACAGTGGTTGGAGGGAGATCTTAGCTGTAGTGAGTAGTAGGGAGGGGTGGCATTAGAGGCCACTTAGACAAAGTCAGACAGTGAGAGAGAGTGAGTCTGTTGACAGCCTTCAGGCTGTGCAGAGCACAAGCTTCAGAAGGAGTGCCAGGACCCCAAGCTGTCAGAACCTTATTACTGGCAGCAAACTGGAGGCTGCTGGGCTGCAAGCCCAGTAGCCACACTGTGGGACTATCCAGAGGCACAGTGACTGTCAAAGGGCTAGAGATTAAGTGTGGGTCCGGGGTCTACACAAGTCCGGGTTGCATGCCTGCCTACTACTATTCATGAGGATGG
Organism: Allobates femoralis; assembly: GCA_033576535.1. Classification (NCBI taxonomy): domain Eukaryota; kingdom Metazoa; phylum Chordata; class Amphibia; order Anura; family Aromobatidae; genus Allobates; species Allobates femoralis. Next base: position 111,349,947 of record JARQOC010000012.1, on the reverse strand, counting down.
AAGAGGCACATAGGGAAGCAGTGAGTACCCAGAACAACAACCTAAGGAGAAGTCTACTGGTAGGCCATATACCCATCCATCACAGTGGTCCCTAGTTTTTCTCAGACTGACCAGACAGTCGGCCTGGTGAACCAGTACCCTGGATCTGCTGATTGACTGCAATACTGAGTCTCTGTTCTTTACCTTTTTACCATCTCCTTGCTTCCTTACTGCGACTACTCCGCACCCTACTTACTACTACAACCTCTAACATCTTCTACACCATCATCTACTACAACTACCAGGAGCCGGCTTCTGCTGATGGTTGTAATCCATCTAGCCGCTTCACCACCTACCCCTTGGGGACAACACTTGCAGCACTGGCCATCCTGGCCATGTACCTCAGCTGGCATCATAAACTTAAACAAACTTTTTATCCCCTGTAAATATACCCCTTTACATGTCTGATCAGAGCCACTGGGCTAGGCAACCGCCACCGTGATACACCAACAGACTGCCTGCTCGACTGCTGAGTACCCCAGCCCTCCACGACCACAACATTTTGACATCACAAACAGGATACCTAAACCATGTTGTGATGGGGTCCTGTGTGCTTACAATGTTTAATGGGATATCCCTTGAAAGACTGTTGAAAATGGCGACCGCCACCACAAGGATCCCATGTGCGCCAATAATGTTATGCCAAGCCGTCCCATCATAGGAGGAACTTTGCAACAGCACCATCTCCACTCACAGACTGTGCTGAGACTGTGTCTCCTCCCCAAGAGGATGTGCCGCCCACCTCTACAAAAACCTGTATTGAAAAACAGGCCCCGCCACAAAGGGAGGTGGGACAAGGAGCATCATGCAGAGGACGACTCAGCCATCTTGAGAAACTGCATGTGTAGCATGAAGCTGATGAAAGACCGCAACCCTGCAGCGAGCGCTATGCCTGCATAGACCAAGGAGGAGGAGCAGGTCCTACAATTTTTCTGTGAAAAATAAAACAGGTTGCGCCAAACTGCTTGACAGTTATTAATATCGGTTAATATGTCCAAGTGCTCACCTGGTGGGGTTGTGCCTCGGTCGCACAACTGACTGACGAGCGGGGAAACAACTCAGCGGGATTGCTGGGTCGGACGAGCCTGGCGTGAGGAGATGAAGTGCGATCCTTGTTGGTGCGGGTCGGAACGTGAAGCACTGGCTGGCGTGCGATGAGAGAGCTGGAAAGGTCTTTGAGCCGGACGAGTCCGATGCTCGGGCTGTGCTGTGCTCCCCAGTCGTGCAAGTCGGCAGGTTGAGAGACACGAGGATAGGAGTGGCGTGTTGTTGCGAGCAGGGTCCGAGAGCCGAGCTGCTCAGATCCGCGGTTCCCCGAGGGGAAGGCGTGGAGCGTGTACAATAGAGTAAAATGAGTGTTAGCGCTCGGATTACAACCAGGACACTGCTCACGGTATATTTACCTCTAGGTTTTATTGAATAAGTGTAGAATTCCAATTCTCCACAACGCGTTTCTGCGCTTAATGCGCCTTTCTCAAGTGAACCACTTGAGAAAGGCGCATTAAGCGCAGAAACGCATTGTGGAGAATTGGAATTCTACACTTATTCAATAAAACCTAGAGGTAAATATACCGTGAGCAGTGTCCTGGTTGTAATCCGAGCGCTAACACTCATTTTACTCTACAATTTTTCTGGAGCCTTCTGATGACCTGAGTCAAAACGGGTTACCTTCTGGACTGGCTCCATGAAAGAAACGCTGCCATTGCTGAGGCTACCATAGTGTAAGAAACTGGGACAGTGACAAATCCCTTTGTAGGAGGGGTGGGAGCAGCCTACCTGTTGAGTGAGACCAAGGTCCAACATCAGATGAAGGTGATCACTAGCTGGCTGCACCAAGTAGGCTGGCTCCAGGTTCAGCAAGAGGGATGAGGCCCAAAGTGCACTACCACTGTATCAGGTAACACCGCCACCCTTGCTGCGACCCCCGACCTGGTAGGACCCTTGGGGACCTTATGGTGTTAACACTGCAGCCCTGGCAGAAACCCTACTGCTATGAAGTGGACAGGAAGGGTGAACCCATTCCCCTTGGAGCACTCCTGGCACCTCTAGAACCCATCTGGATGGAGAGTGTAGAGTGACAGACCCCATTGGCAGCCCTCTTCCGCTAACCGCAGGTGGTCGACAATTTATTTAGTTTCCCTCTGGAACCAGCTCCGGTTTCACAGACTTTAACTGTAGACCCTGTGCCAGCCTACCAGGTGAGTGCTCAGGAAGCATTATGGGGGAGACCAGATGCCTTTTCTGTAGAGACATTTTTTGGCCCACCCTGGGAACTCCGGTCTGCGCAGCAAGACGCTGTGGCTGCAGAGAAGGAAGCCCATTCAGGAAAAGAGAGAGGGAAGGAAAACTACCCGCAATGAGCCACAGATTTGCCATGTATTGTCTGTGATAAATTTTGATAAATAAAAAGAATTTGGCTTCATTAAAAAGCCTCGTCTGATCCAGGATGTATTTGTAAATAGGCGAGACATAGACCGCCACCTGCCCCAAAACATTGACCGTGAGTTGTGCCCAGGTGACCTGGTAGAATACACCCGTCTATGGGGGCAAAGAGCTGTGGTTGGTACTGTACAGCCCAGTGTGGTGTCCTCCTTTGGCAGTGATCGAGTGAAAAGAAACGCTATGGCCCGGTAACAACCTGCAATCTCTATTGCTGTCACCGAACCCACCTTCAGCCAATCGGCCCATCCTGCAGTTTGCAACTCAGTGCAACTCAGATGATGCCCCTACTGGATCTGCTGCTCCAGTACTGTACCATTAATGTAGGTTGTCAAGACCTTTACATTACCTCGGGCTGAGGAAGTGCACCCAGGGACGAGTTCGCCAAATTAGTTTTGGGCTGTAATCCACACCAAAGTATTGTTATTTGCAACATTAAAGTTTAAGAAAATTGTGCCTTCCTGCCTGAATGAATGTTTTATAAGTTATCATTAAAAGTGCTATATATGGTTGTTATGCAATTACATTTAAAAATGTTCATGCCTAATACTTCTGTATCTTTTTGTTGTAGTCTGGGATGTACTGCGTTTAACTAGGGGGGGAATGTGGCAACCCTGCAGTCTGGTTGCCACTGTAGTAGTTAACTTCACTGGTCCCAATACCACATCTGAGGAGAATTCAGGTATCCTAAGATGGACTCCCTATGCATGCATGCACTTCTCAGACTCTGATCAGTGGACTGGGCACAAAAAGGCCTGTTTTAGGCCATGACAGACACTGGTTGGAGGGAGACCATCAGTCCAGAGGCCTGCTGTTTGTTCACCAGTCTCTGCAGGTCAGTATCAAAGCACTTGTTTGCAGAAGCAGTCCAGCACATAAGGTAAGGAATTAACTAATAAAAAACATATATAACTATTGTATATGCATATATATGTATTTATGCATATAAAATAGAAAAAAACAGGCAGCACTCCAGAATGATGTGCAAAAGGTTTTACTTAGCTATCTTGATGCAACATTTTAGTGCAACTGCACCTTTCTCAATGCTTGAGAAAGGTGCAGTTGCACTGAAACGTTGCATCAAGATAGCTAAGTAAAACCTTTTGCACATCATTCTGGAGTGCTGCCTGTTTTTTCTATTTTATTGAACTCTGCAGTTGAGCCCTGCATACAGGAAGCTTTTGCACCCACTTTGTAAATACTTATGTGCTGATTCTTTTTTAGTTTTTTTTGTATTTATGCATATATATATGTCATATATATGTGTGATTACAGACACATATATACATATGCTTCTATTATTTTCATTTTTGGGAGGGGGGATATTCATCTGTGCAAAGATGCTTGGGATCTTCTGCTCCGCACTTTCTGTCTCCTCTGTTGCGTTCTGGCAATGAGCTGGCACAGGGCCACCATCAGAGCATGTACAGATGGCATGTTGAAGGCAGCCTGTACACCCACTAGATGCAGCACACTGCGCATGACCAGAAATGACATGGCGCTTCGCGTCATGTCATATATACCCGGATGAAGGGGGTAAATTTAAATCAGGAGCGACGTACTGAATGAACAATTATGCCCACCAGGACGTGATTGCAGCAGCGAGGTGGGAGGAGTGGATCTGGAGAGACTGCCCACATGTTGGCCAGCCAGATAGGAATTCCTATTTGACAGTGGACATGTAAGTATATGAACCACTGTATTCAACTACATCCAACTATTATAAATCACTATTAGGTCAGACAGGGATGGTAAGAAATGTTGCAGGAAGCTGCAGGAACAGGTAGTTATAGGTTACTAGAAAAAGGCCCGATGCTATTGCATCGGGAGTGCGGTGAAATGAATTGTGTGTACCCTTAGTCGTGCTAACAGGAGCAGTAAACATGTGTGACACTATTTGCACTTTTGAAAAAACCTGTTGTATGTGATGTGTTTGAATTTGGGTATTCTATATGTAACTTGATTTGAGTAATTTCAAACATGTGCATTGTCTTTTGTTAGTTGTGTGCTGTACTTAGGTAAGTAGTGTGGTGTTTGTTGGCAGGCGGCTCTGCGGGTAGCACAGTGTACAGGCGGCTCTGTGGGTAGGGGAGTATAGAGTAGGCTCTGTGGGTAGCAGAGTATACAGGAGGCTCAGTGGTGGCACAGTATACAGGAGTCTCTGTGGGAAGCAGAGTATACAGGAGGTTCAGTGGTGGCACAGTATACAGGTGGCTACGTGGGTAGGAGAGTATACAGGCGGCTGCATGAGTAGCAGAGGATAGAGGGGGCTCCGTGAGTAGCAGAATATACAGGCGGCTCTGTGGGTAGCAGACTATACAGGCAGCTCTGTGGGTAGTAGAGTATACAGGTGGCTCTGTGGGTAGCAGAGTATACAGGTGGCTCTGTGGGTAGCAGAATATACAGGCAGCTCCGTGAGTAGCAGAATATACAGGCGGCTCTGTGGGTAGCAGACTATACAGGCGGCTCTGTGGATAGCAGAGTATACAGGTGGCTCTGTGGGTAGCAGAGTATACAGGCGGCCACCATACAATGCTAACCACTGAGCCACCATACAATGCTCTTACCACTGAGCCACCATATATAGTGCTAACCACTGAGCGACCATAGAGTGCTAACCACTGAGCCACCACACAGTCCTAACCACTGAGCCACCATACACAGTGCTAACCACTGAGCCACCATACAGTGCTAACCACTGAGCCACCATATACAGAGCTAACCATTGAGCCACCATATACAGTGCTATCCACTGAGCCACCTAAACAATGAGACATTATATACAGTGCTAACCACTGAGCCACCATATACAGTGCTAACCACTGAGCCACCATACAATGCTAACCACTGAGCCACCATATACAGTGCTAACCACTGAGCCACCTAAACAATGAACATCATATACAGTGCTAACCACTGAGTCACCTAAACAATGAGACATCATATACAGTGCTAACCACTGAGCCACCATACAATGCTAACCAATGAGACACCATACAATGCTAACCACTGAGCCACTATACAATGCAAACCACTGAGCCACCATACAGTGCTAACCACTGAGCCACCATACAATGTTAACCTCTGAGCCACCATATACAGTGCTAACCACTGAGCCACCATATACAGTGCTAACCACTGAGCCACCATACAATGCTAACCACTGAGCCACCATACAATGCTACACACTGAGCCACAAAAACACTGAGCCATCATATACAGTGCTAACCACTGAGCCACCTAAACACTGAGCCATCATATACAGTGCTAACCACTGAGCCACCATACAGTGCCAACCACTGAGCCACCATACAGTGCTAACCACTGAGCCACCATACAGTGCTAACCACTGAGCCACCATATACTGTGCTAACCACTGAGCCACCATATACAGTGCTAACCACTGAGCCACCGTATACAGTGCTAAACACTGAGCCACCATACACAGTGCTAACCACTGAGCTACCATATACAGTGCTATCCACTGAGCCACCTAAACAATGAGCCACCATATACAGTGCTAACCACTGAGCCACCATATGCATTGCTATCCACTGAGCCACCTAAACAATGACATCATATACAGTGCTAACCACTGAGCCACCATACAATGTTAACCACTGAGCCACCATACAATGTTAACCACTGAGCCACCATACAATGCTAACCACTGAGTCACCGTATACCATGCTAACCACTGAGCCACCATACAATGAGACATCATATACAGTGCTAACCACTGAGCCACCATACAATGCTAAACACTGAGCCACCATACAATGTTAACCTCTGAGCCACCATATACAGAGCTCACATTTGAGCCACCTTATACAGTGCTAACCACTGAGCCACCATATACAGTGCTACCCACTGAGCCACCTAAACACTATTTGCGCTTTTGAAAAAAACCTGTTGTATGTGATGTGTTTGAATTTGGGTATTCTATATGTAGCTTGATTTGAGTAATTTCAAACATGCGCATTGTCTTTTGTTAGTTGTGTGCTGTATTTAGGTAAGTAGTGTGGTGTTTGTTGGCAGGCGGCTCTGTGGGTAGCACAGTGTACAGGCGGCTCTGTGGGTAGGAGAGTATAGAGTAGGCTCTGTGGGTAGCAGAGTATACAGGAGGCTGAGTGGTGGCACAGTATACAGGAGTCTCTGTGGGTAGCAGAGTATACAGGAGGTTCAGTGGTGGCACAGTATACAGGTGGCTATGTGGGTAGGAGAGTATACAGGCGGCTGCATGAGTAGCAGAGGCTAGAGGCGGCTCTGTGGGTAGCAAACTATACAGGCGGCTCTGTGGGTAGCAGAGTATACAGGTGGCTCTGTGGGTAGCCGCGTATACAGGCGGCTCTGTGGGTAGCCGAGTATACAGGCGTCTCTGTGGGTAGCCGAGTATACAGGCGTCTCTGTGGGTAGCCGAGTATACAGGCGGCTCTGTGGGTAGCCGAGTATACAGGCAGCTCTGTGGGTAGCCGAGTATACAGGCGGCTCTGTGGGTAGCCGAGTATACAGGCGGCTCTGTGGGTAGCCGAGTATACAGGCGGCTCTGTAAGTAGCCAAGTATACAGGCGGCTCTGTGGGTAGCAGAGTATACAGGAGGCTGAGTGGTGGCACAGTAAACAGGAGTCTCTGTGGGTAGCAGAGTATACAGGAGTCTCTGTGGGTAGCAGAGTATACAGGAGGGTCAGTGGTGGCATAGTATACAGGAGTCTCTGTGGGTAGCAGAGTATACAGGAGGTTCAGTGGTGGCACAGTATACAGGAGTCTCTGTAGGTAGCAGAGTGGAGAGCTGGTTTGTGTGGTTTATATGGACCATAAGGGGTGGGTGGTGACTTACTGTGACCTTATTCCTGTCACAACCGAGGCCTGTGTCGCAGTGCAGTGGAGCTGAGAGGGGCTAGAGACTCCGTGAGGTAAATCCGTTGGCGGGGATACTGGGCATACGCGGAGATGGGTGCGTCTTGTGCATGCGTGAGAGTGGCTTGGCCGCGCGCTGGGAGGCAGCGGCTGGTCACTCGTCGGTAACGCGGCGCTCGCGATGGCACATGCGCGCCATCGCTCGCGCTGTTTGTGCGCGAGGCGCCGGTCATCCATCGCTTGTGGCGCCGGTAATAGTGACTCGGCGCTAGCCGGTAATTGTGGCTCGCGGTGGCGATAGCATCCGGCCGCGGTGCATGCCGGAATAGCGGCACAGTGGCCGGATGCCAGAAACTGGCAATTATTATATAGGACTAGATGGCGGCCCAATTCTAACGCATCCTGTATTCTAGAATATTTATGTAGTTTATTTATGAAGATTTAACAATAATGCAAGGAGTACAGGATATCTATCTATCGCCTACCTATATGTCTATTGTCTATGTATTTTTTGGATATTTTATCTTTATAAATAAACTAAGGTTCTTGGTACACATATTGGCCAATACCTGTTTGCCCATCAACCAGCTTCAAGGTGATTTTACATCTGATGGGTCCCTATCCTACCTTGTCACTCTTTCCTTGGCTTCAGCTAAGCCTCCATTTTTACTATTTCTCAGTGGGAGGACTCAATTAAATCAAAGAAACAATGAGACGTCATATACAGTGCTGACCACTGAGCCACCATATACAGTGCTTACCACTGAGCCACCATAAAGGGCTAACCACTGAGCCACCATACAATGCTAACCACTGAGCCACCATACAATGCTCTTACCACTGAGCCACCATATACAGTTAGGGCCAGAAATATTTGGACAGTGACACAATTTTCGCGAGTTGGGCTCTGCATGCCACCACATTGGATTTGAAATGAAACCTCTACAACAGAATTCAAGTGCAGATTGTAACGTTTAATTTGAAGGGTTGAACAAAAATATCTGATAGAAAATGTAGGAATTGTACACATTTCTTTACAAACACTCCACATTTTAGGAGGTCAAAAGTAATTGGACAAATAAACATAACCCAAACAAAATATTTTTATTTTCAATATTTTGTTGCGAATCCTTTGGAGGCAATCACTGCCTTAAGTCTGGAACCCATGGACATCACCAAACGCTGGGTTTCCTCCTTCTTAATGCTTTGCCAGGCCTTTACAGCCGCAGCCTTCAGGTCTTGCTTGTTTATGGGTCTTTCCGTCTTAAGTCTGGATTTGAGCAAGTGAAATGCATGCCCAATTGGGTTAAGATCTGGTGATTGACTTGGCCATTGCAGAATGTTCCACTTTTTTGCACTCATGAACTCCTGGGTAGCTTTGGCTGTATGCTTGGGGTCATTGTCCATCTGTACTATGAAGCGCCGTCCAATCAACTTTGCAGCATTTGGCTGAATCTGGGCTGAAAGTATATCCCGGTACACTTCAGAATTCATCCGGCTACTCTTGTCTGCTGTTATGTCATCAATAAACACAAGTGACCCAGTGCCATTGAAAGCCATGCATGCCCATGCCATCACATTGCCTCTACCATGTTTTACAGAGGATGTGGTGTGCCTTGGATCATGTGCCGTTCCCTTTTTTTTCTCCAAACTTTTTTCCTCCCATCATTCTGGTACAGGTTGATCTTTGTCTCATCTGTCCATAGAATACTTTTCCAGAACTGAGCTGGCTTCTTGAGGTGTTTTTCAGCAAATTTAACTCTGGCCTGTCTATTTTTGGAATTGATGAATGGTTTGCATTTAGATGTGAACCCTTTGTATTTACTGTCATGGAGTCTTCTCTTTACTGTTGACTTAGAGACAGATACACCTACTTCACTGAGAGTGTTCTGGACTTCAGTTGATGTTGTGAACGAGTTCTTCTTCACCAAATAAAGTATGCGGCGATCATCCACCACTGTTGTCATCCGTGGACGCCCAGGCCTTTTAGAGTTCCCAAGCTCACCAGTCAATTCCTTTTTTCTCAGAATGTACCCAACTGTTGATTTTGCTACTCCAAGCATGTCTGCTATCTCTCTGATGGATTTTTTCTTTTTTTTCAGCCTCAGGATGTTCTGCTTCACCTCAATTGAGAGTTCCTTTGACCGCATGTTGTCTGGTCACAGCAACAGCTTCCAAATGCAAAACCACACACATGAAATCCACCCCTGACCTTTTAACTACTTCATTGATTACAGGTTAACGAGGGAGACGCCTTCAGAGTTAATTGCAGCCCTTAGAGTCCATTGTCCAATTACTTTTGGTCCCTTGAAAAAGAGGAGGCTATGCATTACAGAGCTATGATTCCTAAACCCTTTCTCCGATTTGGATGTGGAAACTCTCATATTGCAGCTGGGAGTGTGCACTTTCAGCCCATATTATATATATAATATAATTGTCTTTCTGAACATGTTTTTGTAAAGAGCTAAAATAACAAAACTTGTGTCACTGTCCAAATATTTCTGGCCCTAACTGTATAGTGCTAACCACTGAGCGACCATAGAGTCCTAACCACTGAGCCACCATACACAGTGCTAACCACTGAGCCACCATACAGTGCTAACCACTGAGCCACCATACAGTGCTAACCACTGAGCCACCTAAACACTGAGCCATCATATACAGTGCTAACCACTGAGCTACCATATACAGTGCTGTCCACTGAACCACCTAAACAATGAGCCACCATATACAGTGCTAACCATTGAGCCACCATATACAGTGCTATCCACTGAGCCACCTAAACAATGAGACATTATATACAGTGCTAACCACTGAGCCACCGTATACAGTACTAACCACTGAGCCACCATACAATGTTAACCACTGAGCCACCATACAATGCTAACCACTGAGCCGCCATATACAGTGCTAACCACTGAGCCACCATATACAGTACTAACCACTGAGCCACCATACAATGTTAACCACTGAGCCACCATACAATGCTAACCACTGAGCCACCATACAATGCTAACCACTGAGCCGCCATATACAGTGCTAACCACTGAGTCACCATATACAGTGCTAACCACTGAGCCACCTAAACAATGAGACATCATATACAGTGCTAACCACTGAGTCACCTAAACAATGAGACATCATATACAGTGCTAACCACTGAGCCACCATACAATGCTAACCAATGAGACACCATACAATGCTAACCACTGAGCAACCATACAATGCAAACCACTGAGCCACCATACAGTGCTAACCACTGAGCCACCATACAATGCTAACCACTGAGCTACCATACAATGCTAACCACTGAGCCACCATACACAGTGCTAACAACTGAGCTACCATATGCAGTGCTATAGACTGAGCCACCTAAACAATGAGCCACCATATACAGTGCTAACCACTGAGCCATCCTATACAGTGCTAATCACTGAGCCACCATACACAGTGATAACTACTGAGCTACCATATACAGTGCTATCCACTGAGCCACCTAAACAATGACATCATATACAGTGCTAACCACTTAGCCACCATATACAGTACTAACCACTGAGCCACCATACAATGTTAACCACTGAGCAACCATACAATGCAAACCACTGAGCCACCATACAGTGCTAACCACTGAGCCACCATACAATGTTAACCTCTGAGCCACCATATACAGTGCTAACCACTGAGCCACCATATACAGTGCAAACCATTGAGCCACCATACAATGCTACACACTGAGCCACCAAAACACTGAGCCATCATATTCAGTGCTAACCACTGAGCCACCTAAACACTGAGCCATCATATACAGTGCTAACCACTGAGCCACCATAAAATGCTAACCACTGAGCCACCATACAGTGCTAACCACTGAGCCACCATACAATGCTAACCACTGAGCCACCATACAATGCTAACCACTGAGCCACCATACACAGTGCTAACAACTGAGCTACCATATGCAGTGCTATAGACTGAGCCACCTAAACAATGACATCATATACAGTGCTAACCACTTAGTCACCATATACAGTACTAACCACTGAGCCACCATACAATGTTAACCACTGAGCCACCATACAATGCTAACCACTGAGTCACCGTATACCGTGCTAACCACTGAGCCACCATACAATGAGACATCATATACAGTGCTAACCACTGAGCCACCATACAATGCTAAACACTGAGCCACCATACAATGTTAACCTCTGAGCCACCATATACAGTGCTAACCTCTGAGCCACCATATACAGTGCTAACCACTGAGCCACCCAAACACTGAGCCATCATATACAGTGCTAACCACTGAGCCACCTAAACACTGAGCCATCATATACAGTGCTAACCACTGAGCCACCATACAATGCTAACCACTGAGTCACCATACAATGCTAACCACTGAGCCACCATATACAGTGCTAACCACTGAGCCACCATGCAATGCTAACCACTGAGCCACCTAAACACTGAGCCATCATATACAGTGCTAACCACTGAGCCACCATATACAGTGCTAACCACTGAGCTACCATATACAGTGCTATCCACTGAGCCACCATATACAGTGCTATCCACTGAGCCACCTAAACAATGAGCCATCATATACAGTGCTAACCACTGAGCCACCATACACAGTGCTAACCACTGAGCTACCATATACAGTGCTATCCACTGAGCCACCATATACAGTGCTAACCACTGAGCCACCATATACAGTGCTATCCACTGAGCCACCTAAACAATGACATCGTATACAGTGCTAACCACTGAGCCACCATATACAGTACTAACCACTGAGCCACCATACAATGCTAACCACTGAGCTACCGTATACTGTGCTAACCACTTAGCCACCATACAATGCTAACCACTGAGCCACCTAAACACTGAGCCATCATATACAGTGCTAACCACTGAGCCACCATATACAGTGCTAACCACTGAGCCACCTAAACAATGATCCACCATATACAGTGCTATCCACTGAGCCACCTAAACACTGAGACATTATATACAGTGCTACCCACTGAGCCACCTAACCACTGAACCACCATATACAGTGAGCCACCTAAACACTGAGACATCAAATACAGTGCTAACCACTGAACGCTGAATGCGGCGACCAATCAGAGGAGCGGCATTCAAACCACGTGACCAATCAGAAGAGTACTGCGGCTTGCCGCGCGGTTTGAATGCCGCCAAGGGCACCACCGCTGAGAGCAGCCTTGAGATGACCGGCTGATGCCGGTCATCTCCCGGCTAGCTCGCCGCTGACCGGAGCTCAGCCACGGCTACTGCTGCACAGAGGTCAGCGGCTCGCCAGCCGGGAAATGACTGGCTGACGCCGGTCGTCTCCTAGCTGGCTCGCGCGCGAAGGGTCCATCGTCTGCCGGACCGTGTATACCTGCGGAAGCTGCGCACACGCGCCGCTTCTGCCAGGCTGCAAATAGTTGCGAAATTCAAACTTTGAATTCTCATGCCTATTTGCATAGTCTGCGCTCATTGGTCGCCGCCTTCGGCGGCAACCAATGAGCTGCTTCTGTGTGGCGCGCGATTTCGGCGACAGACACACTCAAAGAGCCCTTAGACAATTATATAATAGATGGGGGCTAAACTATGTGACAGGTTCCCTTTAAGGAATGAGAAATGGTAGTATCCAATATACATAGAAAGAGACAGCACTCACCGGGTTCATTAGTGCACTTTTACTTTAGATCTGTGGGTTACATCAATACAGGGAGGGGAAGTTGAGGCACTGGACAATGGCTCACTGTTTCGCAAAGTTTGTGCGCCTCAACAGGTCCTATGCTCCAAAAACATATCTACTTATCTATAAAACTGTACATGTTTGGATCTGCATACTAGAATTGAGCTGGACAATCATATTGCCCAGTCAGTTTTACTATAAAGTGAACATTGTAAATTAAAAAGAAATTGTGCAATTGTGATTTTTGCTTAGCTATTTCAACACATATGAAATGTGTATTCCTCTTTCTAGTGCATCATACAATGAAATGAATGATGTTATTCAAAAGTACACTCATCCCACAAAAAACAAGATCTCATATGGTTATTTGGATGTAAAAATAAAAGAGAAAAATAAAATTGTTATTGCTCTTGGAAGAAGGGGAAGATAAAACAAAATGCAAAAATAGAAAATCGCTTTAACCTCCTTCCTAACCTTGTAACTCCATTTAGAAAATATGTACTAATCAGTGATCATTTAAACTTGGATATCACATAATGTAAAAGTCTTGTATTTTAGGTGTTTCAATTTAGAGAACTTGGTGTTCTTCAAACGTTTGAATTTTATATTATTTTTATGGCCTTCAGCTCCTTGTATGATGTCATTACTCTCTTCATATGATGTGTCCAAAGTAGGCAAGTCATACCTTGGTGATCTTTGCTTCCAGTGACAAGTCTCGTTTGATTTATGACAACATTGATTTGATTGTTCTTCTTGTTCTCCATAGTATTGATAACATCCTTCTCCAGTACCATATTTCAAAGGCAATTGACAGAATTTCTTCTGTCTTGTTCCTTTATCATCCAGGTTTTGCATCCGTAGGTCACTACAGAAGAATACAAACTATGTACGAGCCGTGTCTTCATAACCAAAGAAATGTTCCTTCATTTCAAGACCTTGTCCAGGGACTTCATTGTTGATTCTCCCATAGATATTATCTCATTGACTTCTGGTGTATCTTTAGTGGTCATTGATCCATTGATTTGAGTGACATATCTGGCTTGATTTCTTCCAAAAGAAGCATATGAAAGTGCTCTAGAATGTGACCAAAAAACAATTTAGAAATAATGAAATGTCTTAATTAGATTTGAACAAATTACAGATCAACTGCATCGGAAAAGTTATAAATATAACTATAAGCAAGCAATTTCTAAAATGTTGGGAGGAAGAAGTATTTATCAGATTTGACACACATGCACAAAATAATTAAAATTGGATTAAGAATTACATCAATTGACCATGAAATTTACTTGAGTAGCTCAATGGTGGAATAATCTGTGTGCCTGTCACAGGTAAATACCTTCTTTCATGATTATTTGAAGTATCTCTGATTCTGTTTTGTGACTTTACAGATTTCACAGATTTGCATCAGTTTTCTCAATGTTTTCCCAAAAATTTAATTTGTGGTGTATTGATTCATCTCCAATTAAAAATGGTGGGAACATTTCCATTTGCCCTAAAAAATATGTCTGATGGCGGGTTTACACGTTGCGATATCGGAGTCCAATTTCAATGAAAAGTCACGTGGTTTGATCGCTGGAGCCGATATCGTTCCTGCGTTGTATGGTGTGAACGTCCAATACGATGCAGGAACAATGTCAATGCGATATCGGGGATTGAATGCTATTCAATGCTCCGATATTGAATGGAGATTGGAGCCGGATCCGTGCTGTGTGACAGCCCAATTCCGATGTGAAGTTCTACGTCACCCATTCACTCCCATGTTAAATGGTCGTTCCTGGGTTGGGGGGCGTAGAGATCGTATGGACGTTGGATTCAGAAATCGCAACGTCTAAACCTCCGATGCGATGCAGGAGAAACGAGCACGAAATGCGCGCTCCCGCGCCATTGAATTGCGATATCGCAACGATTTTGAAACGTGTAAACCCACCATGACAGTCAGTAGTGTCTGAGACTTTTTCCATACCATTTTGAGCTATTTAATGCATACACTTTAGTGATGATCTTAGTGACCTTAACACATAGTTACATACAGAGTACATCCATCAAGTTCAAAGGACGTGTAGGTGCAACCTTTATGCAAGGATTAATCTGCTGTAAAAGATTTTTCAAGCTATTACATCCTAATAACTATGATGGGAAACTAAGGAATCTTGTACCGTAAAGTCTTGAATTAACAAACGTGGTTATAAGCAAGCAAAAGTGCAGCAGAATATCACAGTTTATAAAACACAATTAATAAGTTTAAGAGTGACTTAAGGGACAGTCTCGGAAATAATGAAGATTGTTGCATAGAACTAGAACAGTCTTAGAGCTCCGTACACACTCTTGGAAATGCTGTTAGCAGAAATGTCTGTAGGCAAGTTCACTATGAGCCGCATTAACATCAGCAGCATAATTGATGCACAAAACCTATCCAGAGACTAATAAAAGAGTCTCAAGTGCATACTTCTAAGACTAGAAATCCAAATAGGAGTGGTGCCTCTGGTCCGCGCTGCTGCTACTTCTAAGACTATGGACAAACCGTAATAATTATATACCAACCAAACAGCAAATAATGGTCAAACATACATGAATGCAATTAAAATCCATTTTGATTGAGATATCCAGAAAAGAGTTTAAAGGGAACCTGTCAGGTGGTTTATGCCCTCCCAGCTATCACTCTGTCCCTGCAGCTTTATAATACCAGTCTAATAATCCCTGTCTGAGATCATACTGTAATGTGAAAGGTGAAAAAAAAGCATTTATACACTTATATTTCAGTCTACACCGTGGAGGAGGGAGGAGACTGTCTGGCAGGATAATAGTTAACTCACTATTAACTTGCATGTCTATAGGACCTGTGTGATGTAACGATCATGTGACTATAGTGGGCGGAGCCAAGCAAACAAACGCATATTATGTTATAAGGACTGACTGCCTCATTACATAAGGAAATGTAGGTGTATAAATGCTTTTCTTTCACCTTTAACATTACACTATGAGCTCAGACAGGGATGATTAGAATAGTATTATAAAGCTGCAGGTACAGATAGTGATAGCTAGGGGGGAGGCATACAGTAGCTGACAGGTTCCCTTTAAAGAAGTGCAGAGCAGTAAAAAAGAGACAACCCCTCAGGTACCATATTTACATAACCACATAGTATTGTGGATAGATGCACCATATTACTGATAACAATGTGTTGCAGGCCAGCCTATTGTTAATCATACATAATACGTAATCCACAGTATATCAAATAATCATAAATTGTGTCACCCCCCCTATATCCTGATTAATAATTCACCTAAACCATTATCTACCATATTCTTAAACGCGGTAAATTACTGATAGTGTACAATAGCCTGCATTAGCTAAGTGATTCTATCTCTCTGAAGTATAGGATGTGTACAATGGTGTATTACCAATGAAGCCTGGTGCAATTATCAAAAAAGTAAAAAAGTATAAAGCAGTATGTATGCTTCAGAGAAAGAGAGATCGATATTGCAACAATCTAATAAAGTGAAGGGAGTTACACATATCAATTGTAGGGAGATACACCGGGCGGGTCAGTAAGTGACCTTGCTGAGTATTCCAGCCCACAGCTGCCAGGTTGTACCTTGCTGGCAACCAAAAATATGGCAAAGCTCCACGTCTTTTTTTTTTTTTTTTAGCTGTAGAAATAATTTATAAAAAATAAAAGACGTGGGCTTCGCCATATTTTTGGTTGACAGCCAGGTACAACTTGGCAGCTACACACTGCCAACCACCCCCGGCTACCTAGTTGTACCTGGCTGTCAACCAAAAATACAGCGAAGCCCAATATAATTTTTTATAGAAATTATTTGGGAAAAAAAACCACGTGGAGCTTTACCATATTTTTTGGTCCAGCCAAGTACAACTAGGCAGCTGGGGGCTGGAATCCTCAGCATGGAGAGGCCCATCCACCAATCATATGATTTGTCACATGACCTTCATGAGCTGTGAAGCGGGCGTCGCCTAGGAGACAGGACGCTGTGTAGTCCGTGTCTCCCGGCGGTTTTGGCATGCCCACAACTCAGCAAGACACTACACAATGGTGAAGCGCTGCAGGACATACCGGTAATGGCTAGGGTACATGGTTAATGTAGGCTGAACTTAAAATATGCAAACCTGAGCTAGTCTGGTATATCATATTGCATAATTAGCAGGACCCACTATGTTAAACACTCATACCATTGTCCTCAATAGCGTTTTCAACCATGATTAAAATGCATAATGTGCTCAGCACAATGAATGTAGAATACAACACATTAACAAAAATGACTCATACAAATATTAGAAGGTACATGCATAAAGTGAACCATTTGTTCTATGATACAGAGTATACAGTATATAGTTACATGCCAACATTTACTTGCTAACATTTAGTATTTGATGTCTTTTGCCTATCGCATATTCAATTTGGACACTTAATTTACATGACTGCATTCACAGTTGCAGGATCTAATCCTAGCAGTGTGTGATAATTGCCCATTATCTTTCTCTGCCTCATCATTGATGCTCCCATCATTACTGGAAAACACTCCTGATGTTGATGCCAAGATTTCTGCCGACGAAGAAGAAGAAGTTGTGATTGCACTTTATTTTAAAATGGTAAATGGAAAGAAACTTGCAGGATCTAAAATGGCTCCTGAAAGGAAGTCACCACTCTGTCTTCCACTCTTGGCTGTCTTCAAGGTGGAGACAACATGTGTTGTAATAGGATATTTTCTCTGTGTTAAGGGGGAAGTCCCCTCACCACTGGTACCAGAGTGTATGGTGTGGCATCTATATTTAAAACTGTACAGGAATGTGGGTCTGTGCAGGTGTTGTGTCCCACAAACAGTACGAGTCTTATCCCAATTAGCATTTTGGGTCTGGCATGCTGTACATGTCTACCCTTTGGGGTCCCTCTTGTGTGGTGGAGGGCCATTTGGGTGTCTGCATGCTGACATGGGGGTGAAAGGCATTGGCATGGATGCAGAAGCTTGTATCACATTGTCAGACTCAGAACATGCAGGCACAGGGCCATCTTTTAGGATGGTTGCTTGTACGTATGTTCATCAGTTTCGAAGTTAGAAATTTCAATCCACATTCTCCTGTTAACATCCTTTGATGTCCCGTACCATGCTTCAGCATCTTTTAAAACCCCTTTCTTGCTTGCTAGGACCTCTTTCCATTCTTTTTTATTTAATCGCCCTTCGGAGGAAAGGCCAGATAACTTTAACAAGACTTTTTCATATACTTCTGTTCTCTTTCAATCACCAGATCCTTGGCTCTAAACTGATCTATGTTTGAGTGACCGATCCCCATTGTTACAAATCAAAACCCAACCACTGCATGGACTATATAGAGATGGTCTCACACCCCTCTAAACTCTCCCATGTTCGTGGGCAGAGCAGGGAAATGTCAGCTGGGCTGTAGTGATGCTCTTTAATCTTTCACCCAGGCTCTCACTACAGGTTCTACAGTGATTGTGGCATGGATACTTTGCCTGAAAACTTAGGGTATGTGCACACTGGCCGGGTTTGTGAAGGTTTAGCAGCGGAAACCACCGGTCGGTTTCCATGAGTTTTATGTAAATTTATGTTAATCCAAAAGCGGATTTTGGGTTAACATTAAAACCTATGGAAACCGACACCCGGTGTGCACACACCGGCGGTTTCCACGTGCTCATCTGTTGCTAAACCGCTGGGTTCCCAGCGGGTTAGCAACGAATGTGCATGTTCTATAAACCGGCCGGTTCTGCAGCGGCTGCAAGCAGAATCATGTGCTGCTTCCAGCCGCTGCATAACCGCCGCCGCTAACCCGCTGTGCACCCGCTCGGCACCCGCCCGTCACACGCCGCACATACCCGCCAGGAAGCCGGTGGACGGCTGCAGAGCTTCCTGGCGGGTCCGCCCAGCCGCCCACCGGCACAAAGCCGGCAAATGTGCACATACCCTTAAACTCATGGAAGAAAGGTGACAGAATCATGTAGCCAGTTCTCTTAATTGGGAAAGGGGATGACATTCTAGAGATATGCCAGCTATTGGCGGTAATGGCTAGCTCCAAGCCTTGAGTACACAGAGTAATGTAAAACAAGGGTACAGGAGCGCAATGTGTGAAACCTGGTGGTCTAAGGGGTTAATGGATTGCCCGCCAATTGGCCACTCACCCGGGGGATTGTGCAGTCGTGCACAACACCGGTGTATGCCTGGAAGCAGAGGAGCCCTCGCTCAGAAGCTGCACGAGATGCCTGTCCTGTAGTCCTGCCTCAGTCCGTGTGAATCCAGGAGGTCATGCGATCCAAGTCAGATGTGACATCACCACAGGTCCTTCAGCTGTTATTGTTGTTAAGGTGCTTCACAGGTCCTCAAGGAGGAGGAATTAAACAATGTATTAGCAGATTTTCAAACCTGTTATTATTAGCTCCTTGTATGGGCCACAACGCTATCTTCATCAGGTGAAAATCTGCTAATACGTTCCTTTTGCTTTGTGCCTTAGCGCTCATAAACTCCAGTTTCCATTTTCCCTTTGTTTTTTGAGTACACAGAGGACACGTCAAAGGGAGGGAGACAAATTAGACCTTTTCTGCCCAAACAATCCTTTTGCTCAATTTGAACCAAAGACACCCTTGTTTTGTGGGCCTTCTCCGCTGCTTCACACTACAATTTTAAAGCTTTACTACCAGGTCATACCTTAAAGGCCTCCGCCACACTTCTACGTTAGTCGGATAAAACTCAGAAAACAAAAAGAGAACTGCACCCTACAATGTCTGTGAGGGTTCTAAAAACAAAAAACAATGTACTCTGAGGGTGCCCCGGAGTATTCCATAATGTGACCCAACTGTGGAATGTCCCAAAAAGGTAAGCAAGGTAAATCTCTTCCACCTCTCCACCACGCGGTGTTGGGGGCAGCTCACCCGCAGGCCTTGATCAGGGGCCCAACCCAGAGCAACCTCAAAAACGCAATTTAAAGCACAATGTCTCACAGCTCCGAACCCTATGCATTCCAACAGTTTATCAAGGCTATTGGACAGACAGACAACAAATAATGCAGACGATCAAGGGCATGTCAAGACCATGAATTCATAAGCTAGGATTTTTCAGGCATGGTTTCTACGCCAGAATCTTTAAACCACCGTCCTATATCCCTAGATGGAACCAAAACAGTGTTGGTAAGGTGAGGTAAAGAATTATCTTATCTGGTGAAGTTGCGCACACACTTTATGGTCCATCTGAGGAACTAGGTGCTGATGGGGTTGACAGCGTCCAGCAATTCACCCCAGCCCCATCTTGTGAGCACCAATTGTTGTGGTCACATCAACAAGGTGTGTCAACCTTAGTCCATCTGCAGCCATCTCTTAGATGTGTTTAATGCACGTGTACAGCGAGAATAACAGACACCTGACATGAGTTCAAGATGCTAAGAAATTCTGAGTTTATTTGCAGAAGCACATAAACTTATACTAGAGGTAGGCCCAAGGATAGGATCATTCATTAATTGGTAACAGAATATTAGCATAGCTAATCATTGGTTACTAATAGCTGAGAGCTGATTGGATTATGCAAATCTATTCTAAATATATTCTACATACATGTGTATCCTTGTATTTTTCCATTATTTGGTGTTATTGACATTATTGACCCATCACACTTCTTCATTATCAGGTGTTTTGGAACATCTTCCTTTCTTACCAAAATATGCAAGACATTGGCTGCATTCCCACACTATGTGGCCTTCACCGTTTCTCAAAACACAATCCATAGCTTGCAATAACCAATGTTTTTATATAAAAGGCTCAGTCTGCTTATTCCTCTTAAAGGCATAGATGCTAGATATGCAGTACAGGATAAAACAGGATAGAAGCACATTGGTAAATCTTTGGATATTTTCAATATTGATTTCCATAACAGAGGCAGACACAGACATTTCTGCAATGAGTTCACTTTTACAGAAGGGGAGGGGCTAAAGGCAGACAAAGACATTCTGTTGCAAGTTCTCTTTTACAGACAATGAGAGGAAAAAGGCAGACAGACATTTTGCTGCAAGTTCGTTTCTTCAGAGTGGAACAGGCTACAGACAGACATGAATATTGTGCTGCTAGTGTTTTCTACATAGAGGGAGGGGCTAGAGGGAGGCATATGTCACTTACTTTATTGTTCGTTCTTCTCCCTCGATCTCCTGCACCGCCGCTTTCGTGGTGGTTTTCACTGTTATTCGATTCACGGAATTCCTAGTATTGTAAGTACGATTAGATGTATCGGCAATTTGTTGCCGATCAGAATACAAGGTATCATCCGATCCATCAGAAGTGGTGTTAGGTGAGGAAAAACTCATGTTACAATTGCTTTACTTAGATGAATGCCGCAATATGTGTTTTGGCTGTTGTGGAACAGTTGGACTTTTCGGCGTTTGAGGGGTACGAGGAGTATGGGGGGTCTGAGGTCTCCTCTGAGTGTTTTGTTTCCAAACATATACGGTATTGTTCTCATAATCATTCAGCTCTCTATCAAACTTTGATTTCTTTGTCTCAATGATTGTTTTCTCTAGGTCATCGATCTTCTTATGCATTTTGTCATAGAGTGACTCATAAGCCTCCAAGGAGATGAACTTATCTGCCTCGTCGTGTGGAATTTTGATATTATCCTCCGATGTTTCCAACTTCTTTTCTTCCTCGGTGAGAATTAAACTGATCAGTTTTAGTGAACAGTCCGAGAGCACGTCATTCCATTGTTTTGTCAACTAGTCACTAAACAGTGTGGTGGCCACTTTCTTTATTCTCAAGCCCCTGGGAATAATTCAGAGATGTATCTGAAGTGCCTCCACCCGAAAATAATAGGTCCAATTTCTTTGTCCGTACCTCTCGGCATAGGGATATGTAGTCCCGCGTGGAGTACATGGTCAGAAATTCTGAACCGATGCAGGGATTATTTCCCGATGGGTGAGGTGTGGCAGCTGATCGCCTAGGTTCAATGCAAAAAGGAAGGAAGGAAAGCTCCACCACCCAATAATCACTTGAACTCCAAGGCCTTTGGTATCAATGGTAGGCGTCCATCCAATAAATGAAGAAAAAAAGTCGATCCGGTGCCACCAGTGCAGTTGATTTCTTTTTTTCATGATGCCCCCCTCTGGGAACACTAAACACGTTTCGGAGGTATACTCCTTTATTTAAAATTTTATTGTATTCCAGAGTGAAACTGTATGCTTTTTTATAGATGTTAGATAGAGCTAGCACCTGATCACACTGGCGTCACCGATCAATTTTTTCATATATTGTTCGTATATTTTTCTGACTCAACAACCTTGCCTAACTGCAGCCCCATAGCCATGGTGTGTCCACAATCTTATTGCAGCGAGTACATAGAATGATGCACCCCCATGCTAACGTATTTTTATTGTCAAAAATTGACAGTGGTATTTAACAGATTAGTAGTCCTGGTGGGAGCTTCACTCCATCTGCACCTCTTAGAGACAGATCATGTATGTGTTGCAGTTGTTATCTGTCATTTTTTGGGCGGGTTTATCATGTTAACCAGCTCTTTCTACCACTTCATATTTGCGTTATTCATGTAAGATGGAGATCGGCAAGGTTTTCAAGAAGCATTTGCTGAGCCGATGCCTGCCAACCATACTCCTGACTATGTAACCCTTCTCTGTTACCTACAAAGTCAGTGCTCCTCTACGTGCGTTAACACTACCCTTACAACACGTAGCCAAAGCAAAATTGATTACAGAATATATCCTGTGATCGACCAGATGTTTCATTAGCAGCTATACCAACATGACACTTAACCGCAAACATTAACACACAACCTGTGGCTACACCTCAAAAAATGACAATTTTTAGACTACCACTTTTTCAAATTCACACCTTCTTTGGTATACATTATTAATAACTATTAATAACAGGCACAACAAATATATGCCCCCCAAAGTAATAATTTACGTACCATTTAATTGTACAAATCATAAAATATCTGGTGGTTTGCTAACAGAAAACCTATTGCTACTCCGCAAAAAATGATAATTTTTGGACCTCCTTCAGTATACATACATGTTTATAAACACTGACACAGTAAATATCTGTCCCTCCAAAAAATAATTTCTATAACTATTAATTATAGAAATCATAAATTATTTGACAGTACTATGTGTCCTAAACAGGCTGTCAGCCTCCATTAGATTAATACACCTACATATTATATTTTGGTATTACTGTGTGTGTATTAAACATCTTGAAAAGAGTTACATACAGCCTAGGCAACCTCAGAGTGTCATATATGTCCTTTCATAGCATTTGGAGGTTGTGCCATCCCTACAATGTGAACAAAGTGATTCATCGGGATTCAAATTTGAGGGGGAAATCTCACTATTTTGCTCAGTTGAGAAGTTCACTTAATGGAAATGTATCTGATCCCAAAGTTGAATTTGAATATGTTTGTAATGGTTAAGAGAAGTGCCTAGGGCAGGTACTCACCTACTACAGACATATAATTATCTTTTTTGTGTCACCGCAAAGTCACCCGCATGACAAAGATTTTTCCTTTGTTCTGCAAAACAAGTCAATTTCATGGTGTACTAATGTAATATTTATGCCAACTTTAATTATTGTGTGCGTGTGTCAAACCTGAATATAAACTAATGTTTTACGCCTAAAATTTTAGAAATTACTTTGTTGCAGTACAATATATAATCTCTCACCTGTAATTTATTGGAAAAGAAAATGAGATTAATTTTTTTTAAATGGTTTGTCATTACTCTTGGTCATGGACGTTGGGACAGTTTCACACGTTTGTGAAACATGGACCACTCTCAAATTGGAAAACCTTGCCTGACAGCTGGATCTCATGACCTAAGGTTTGTGCCTTATTATGTATAAAGCAGTTAGATCTAGGCTGAAGGCCCAGCAGTGAGGCCATATGTTCAGATCTGAACCCAACCCATTTAAAAGATATAAGAAATTGGCATTATGTTGACACATTGTGGAGGCTTAGTTAGCAAGGAGCGGGATGTAGGGGGTCAGGGAAGCCTACTCTGGCCCTGATACTAGGGTCCCTGGCTCGCCCTGATCTCGAAGGTACCTCTGAAGGTGCAGAGGTTCGAGCCACTGACCTAAATCCCTGATTCCTAAGAAGCCCTAGGCATAAGCCTGAGCGGTGTAGTCAGGCAATTGTTCGCACAAAAAGCACCCCAGGTGACCACCTGTCCGGCCCACCAGTCGATCACTGGGTTGTGATTTTTCAACCAGGGCAACACCAACACAATAGGAGTGGACAGGTTCTCCATGGGGTGACAGGACAGCACCTCCTGGTGGAGAGACCCTAAGTGCAGCATCACATTGCACACCACATGGGAGAGGACCCCCTGGCTGAGTGGAACTGAGTTGATCGAAGCGACGGGTATGGGTCTTGCTAAGGCACTGCTGGTGAGACCATGAACCTGAACAAAGCGGGAATCCATTAAATTGACCCCTCCGCTATCGACCAGTACCGGTACAGTCTCGATGTTGCCATCTACCACCACCCTGGCAGACACTGTAAACTGAGACCTATCGAGGAAGGAAAGAAAAACTCTCTGGTCGTCTCCTTCCAAATGACTCGAGGTAGGTGTATTGGAGACTGTGCGGTCTCCTTGGAGCGCAGCGGACAAACCTTAATAAAATGATCCGGTTTGCCACACAAAAAACAAGCTCCTCCCACTTGATGACTAGTGGCCTCGGGTTTTAGCATGCGAACCTACTGCCCCCAACTGCATGGGTTCGTCAGGTACCGTCTCCTCAACAGGGATAGGAACAGGAGACGAAGTACGTCTCGGTCTCTCCCTTAGGCGTCTGTCAACCTGTATGGCTGGGGACATCGCGGCTTCCAATGACTCAGGTGCCGTATACTGAACCAGGGTGTCTTGCAGTCTGGCTGACAAACCCAAGCAGAGCTGACTCCTAAGGACTGGGTCGTTCCACTGGGTATCTGTCGCCCACCTCCAAATCTCAGAGCAGTACTCCTCCACTGCTCGTTTGCCCTGCCTGAGCTTATGGAGATTGGACTCAGGGTAACCTTTACTATCAGGCTCACCGTACACCTGAGCCAGAGCAGCAAAAAACCCGTCCACCAACCGCAAAGATGGAGAGTCGGGAGGGAGGGAAAAAGCCCAGGTCTGGGGACCCCACTTTAGTAGGGACACTATTATCCCAACCCGCTGTTCCACAGTCCCAGATAAAAGGGGCCTGAGCATGAAATACAGTTTGCAGGCCTCATGGAACACAAAAAATGTGTCCCTACCTTCAGAAAATCTCTCAGGGAGAGGGACCTAAGGTTCTGGCACAGCCTGAGCATGAGCCTATGCCAGAAATCCCACGACTTGCTGCAGCTGATGCACAACCTGGGTTCGCAGACCTGCTATCTCCTCAGAGAGGGTCTGCATCAGGCGTTTGCACGTGTCTGCTGAAGCAGTCTGAGACATGATGACTCAAGGGCAGAGAGAGAAAAAAAAAAGATGAATTGGTAATGGGTCACTGATTATGGCACGTTGTGGAGGCCAGGGTAGCATGGAGCGGGATGTAGGGGGTCAGGGGAGCCTACTCTGGCCCTAATACTAGGGTCCCTGGCTCGCCCTGATCTTGAAGGTACCTCTGAAGGTGAGGAGGTTCGAGCCACCAACCTAAATACCTGACTCCTAAGAAGCCCTAGGCATAAGCCCCTACCTCCACCCACGGACAAGGAAACCAGCAACTTCCAATGAAGAATATTATAGCAGGTCAGGATCAGCATCTGCTCACGACAGGTCACAGTCCAGAAGTGAACTGAATCATAAACAGGTGGATGTGAGCTGATCCATTTAAGGCCGAGGGGTGGGGAGCAATCAGCACAGACACGTCCCTCAGCTTACCTAAGCATTCACACACACACCTGCTACTAGATGCTCTGCTCATTAGCCTCATCTACTCACACTGAGCAAGGGAAAAAAAAGGCTTCCTTTAAACCTACAGCAGCAGCACTTCCATACTACAAGGCAGTCAATATGTAACATATGTCAATTGTTTTTTCTGCCAGGTACAATCGGGACACCTTTGAGATGAATGGAGATGAAGGGGAAATTATAATGGACTTCAACCTACTCAGATCAATGTTCACTCAAGATGCAGTGATGACACCAAAAGTCAATAGAATAGATATGGGAAAATCAAGTAGATTAAAGTAGTATCAGCTCACCACATGTTGCCAGTCTCCTATTCCAAAAGGAACACGGATGATGGTCTTGCCTTGACCAGAAAAAATGCAAAAAAAAGTGAAATATGGCTCAATCAGTTAAGTTTCTTTTTCTTTTATTTTTTTCGTCAAAGGTGAATTAAGTGCATGAGTGCTCAAAACAGCCACCTGGATGCCCAATAGTGTCGGGAATGAGTTCCATAACTGAGCCTTTGAGCCAATTTATTGATTGGCTCTTAAGACCGTTGTTGGAAAAAATCCCAGCATTTGTAAAAGATACAGGTGAGTTCATCAATATCGATGAAATACAGTGGAGGGAAGGGTATAAGCCAACGTTAATCGATGTTGAGAGTTTATACACACGTAATCCACGGGAAAAGGCTATTAATATTATAAAAGAAATTCTGACCAACGAAAAACAGAATGATGGCCTGGTGGAATTCGGGTGTGAAGCTTTGAATTTTATCTTGAGTCAAAACATGTTTTCGTTTAATGATGAGTGGTATAGACCAAAAGAAGGCACAGCACTGGGGACGCCGGTGTCTTACACTCTTGCTAATTTATACCTTGCCCACTTAGAAGACAACATGGTTTATTCCTCAAAACATCCTTTCCTAAAGAACATAAAATCATATATACGCTATGTGGACGATGTGTTTATCGTCTGGGAGGGCTCTAAACAGGAATTTGAAAGTTTTATTATCTTTCTTAATGAGCAAAATAATTACAACATGTACTATACATTGTGTTTTTTAAACCAGGAATTACTGTAGACTTCCTAGATGTAAAACTTCAAATTGTGGACGGTAAAATTACATGATCGGTCTTCAAAAAAGCTACGTCGACAAACACACTGCTACATTTTGACAGTGCACACCCAGCACATACTAAGTGAGTGTTAACATTTAGTCAATTCTTAAGAATTAATAGAATTAATAATAACCATACTGTCATGACCCAGCAATGTGATACATTGGAAAAAGACTGTGTCACGGTCCGCGCTGCTGTCTCAGTGGGATCACAAGGGATGGATGTCTCCAAGAAGTCACAAGTAGGGATGGGCGAATACCTTACTATTCGGAATCGCTATACCCGCAACGAGTAGGTAGCGGTACTCGTTGCGAGTATAGCGATTCCGAATACTTTTGCAGTGTATCAATAGATACACTGCAAAAGTCCTGTAAAAGAGAGAAAAAGTGGTTAAAAAATAAAAAAATCGGATACTCACCTTAACCGACGGCTGTACCGGGAACGGCCGATGCACGTCTATTCATGGAAAAGGACCTTTCCCTCTCTCAGCCAATCAGATGGCTGGGAGAGATCTGGCCAATCACGTCACAATGATGTAATCGCTAGCGGCCACCTGATTGGCCAGATGGAAAGGTCCTCAGTGTACCGGAGTATCCGATATTTTTATTTTTTAACAACTTTTTCTCTCTTTTACAGGACTTTTGCAGTGTATCTACTGATACACTGCAAAAGTATTCGGTACTTGCTACTCCCGAGTAATCCTAATTTACTCGGCGAGTAGCGAATACACGAATACCGCTACTATTCGGCGAGTGCCGAATAGTAGCGAGTATTCTCGCCCATCCCTAGTCACAAGGAAGGCAATGGTTCCAAAGCAAAGATCTCCTTTATTCACCAACGTGTTTCGGCACCTATCCTGGCACCTTCATCACCCTGTTTTTCCACGTACGAGTGGCTGGTGGAGGTTCTGCAGCAGCTATAAACCGAAGGCTTATAAACCAGTTGTGGGTCACACAACTGGACCAGGTGAGTGTACACCTATTGATATACTCAGTGTGTCACTAGTGATAGGGCACTATTGCGCCTCTTGTCTCCCCTTTTTGTATTTATATATTTACAGGTATTGGCACATATTGGAAAAGGATAGAGAACTAATCTCTATTATAATAGGTCCCCTTTAATAACATACAAAAGATTCAATAATTTACATGACCTGCTTGTCAAGCAGAATAAAAACACATAAGCCTAATAAGACGTGGTTAGATGTGAATCGTCCCACAGGTAATTTCAGATGCAGAAATTTACACTTTTGTAAATATCACCGCACAGACAACCCTGTAAAAATCAGCCATATTACCCATAAAGTCAGAACTTTAATTACATGTAAGACAAATTGGTTAGTCTATGCGGTGTTTTGCAAATGCGGTAGGTTTTACATTGGTAAAACAATCAGGCCCCTATACGTGCTCTTTAACCTCTTTACGACCAATGACGAGTATACTCGTCATGAAAAGATGTCAGTTCCCGCATCATGACGAGTATACTCGTCATGGCTTTGAACTGTCACTCCCCGTGTCCGGCCTGCACCCCGTCCCGCCGTCCACCCGCCCTCCTCCTTCTCTCCTCCAGGCTGCTTTTTCTGCCGGTGGGCTCATGCGCAGGGCCCCCTCCCCCTGCTCGTACTCACCCCCCCCCCCCCCGCAGCTGCTACCCCATCCAACCCCTGCCCCCCCCCAAGCCCCGCTCACCTATTCCGGCAGGCTGCACGGGCTCCTCGGCCTCCGCTCCTCCTCTGCAGTCTCCGGTGTGGCCCCTCCTCTTCTCAGGGGCTTCTCCTCATCCATCGGTGGGTAAGTATGAATGAATGAATAGATGGATGGGTGGATGGATGGATGGGTGGGTGGATGGATGGATGGGTGGGTGGATGAATGGATGCGTGCGTGGATGGATGGGTGCGTGCGTGGATGTGCGTACGTGGATGTGCGTGCGTGGATGTGCGTGCGTGGATGTGCGTGCGTGGATGTGTGCGTGCGTGGATGTGTGCGTACGTGGATGTGCGTGGATGTGGATGTCTGTGTGAATGTGCGTGGATGTCAGCATGCGTGCGTGGATGTCTGCATGCGTGGATGTGCGTGCGTGGATGTCAGCACGTGGATGTGCGTACGTGGATGTGCGTATGTGGATGTGCGTACGTGGATGTGCGTGCGTGGATGTGCGTGTGTGAATGTGCGTGCGTGGATGTGTGCGTACATGGATGTGTGCGTACGTGGATGTGCATGGATGTGGATGTGTGTGTGGATGTGCATGGATGTCAGCATGTGTGCGTGGATGTGTGCATGCGTGGATGTGCGTGCGTGGTTGTGTGCATGCGTGGATGTCAGCACGTGGATGTGCGTACGTGGATGTGCGTGCGTGGATGATGGGTGCATAGGTGGATGGATGGGTGCAACAAGGGATCAAGTGTCCTCTTGTTATAGTCTCTGGGATCATAGTCATGGTGCACTGTATAACTGATCATTGTCATACAGTGCACCATAACTCTGACCCCTGAGACTGTAGGAAGAGGACACTTGATCCCTTGCTGCAGTCTCTGGATTGAGCAGAGGCGATCGAGCGTCGTGGGACCTTCGTTGTGGACTACGTCGGAGGCGATCGAGCATCGTGGGACCTTCGTTGTGGACTACGTCGGATCTTTATAATAAAGATGGAGTCCGAATTTTGTTTGTGTTTTTTTTTCAAATAAAAAGATTTTTCTATGTGTGAATTTTCTGACTGTTTACCAGAGATTCCTAATGGCGGGTCTAACATTGGCCCTATATTATGAATCTCGGGCTTAGTGCCAGCTGCCAATAAAAAGCTGGCATTAACCCCTTTATTACCCAGTTTGCCACCGGCACCAGGGCAACTGGAAGAGCATGGGTACAGCGCCAGAAAATGGCGCTTCAATGAATGCGCCATTTTCTGGGGCGGCTGCGGGCTGCAATTCGCAGCATGGGGGGCCCAGAACGATTGGATTCCAGCCCCCAGCTGCCTAGTTGTACCTGGCTGGGCCAAAAATATGGTGGAGCCATACGTCATTTTTTTTTCTAGAATTAGTTCTAAAAATAAAAAAAAATGGGCTTCGCTGTATTTGTGGTTGCAGCCAGGTACAACGAGGCAGCTGGGGGTTGCTGGCAGTCTGTAGCTGCCAAGTTGTACCTGGCTGGACCAAAAATATGGCGGAGCCCTACGTCATTTTTTTTTTCTAGAATTAGTTCTAGAAATAAAAAAAAATGGGCTTCGCTGTATTTTTGGTTGCAGCCAGGTACGAGACAGCTGGGGGTTGCTGGCAGTCTGTAGCTGCCAAGTTGTACCTGGCTGGACCAAAAATATGGCGGAGCCCCACATCATTTTTTTTTCTAGAATTAGTTCTAGAAATAAAAAAAAGCCTTCGCTGTATTTGTAGCCAGCCAGGTACAACTTGGTAGCTGGCTGACTGGAATCCTCAGCGTGGAGAGACTTAAATGTTGTGGGTCCCCCACGCTGCAAATTTCAACCCACAGCCACCCAAGAAAATAGCGCATTCATTAGAGGCGGCATTTTCTGGTGCTGTACCCCAACTCTACCAGTTGCCCTTGTGCTGGTGGCACACGGGTTCTCCATATGCGACATGGTGTCCGCTAACAATTTCAATAGAAAATTAGCTCCAATTGTTAGCGGAAACCATGTCGGGTATGGAGAGCCCCTCCCTGTGTGCCTGAACATTGGAGCTCCCCCACAAGTGACCCCATTTTGGAAACTAGACCCCCGAAGGAACGTATCTAGATGCATAGTGATCACTTTCAACCCCCAGATGCTTCACAAATTCATCCATAAAAATGAAAAAGCACTTTTTTTTTCCACAAAAAGTTTCTTTTTTCATTTTTACGGATCAATTTGTGAAGCACCTGGGGGTTCAAAGTGCTTACTATGCATCTAGATACATTCCTTGGGTGGTCTAGTTTCAAAAATGGGGTCACTTGTGGGGGAGCTCCAATGTTTAGGCACATAGGGGCTCTTCATATCCTACAAGGTGTCCGCTAACAATTCCAATTGTTAGTGGACACCATGTTGCGTATGGAGAGCCCCTGTGTGTCTCCACATTGGAGCTCCTCCACAAGTGACCCCATTTTGGAAACTAGACCCCCAAACGATTATATCTAGATGCATAGTGAGCACTTTGAACCCCCAGATGCTTCACAAATTGATCCGTAATAATGAAAAAAGAAATTATTTGTGGAAAAAAAGTGCTTTTTCATTTTTACAGATGAATTTCTGAAGCATCTGGGGGTTCAAAGTGCTCACTATGCATCAAGATACGTTCCTTTGGGGGTCTAGTTTCCAAAATGGGGTCATTTGTGGGGGAGCTCCAATGTGGAGACACACGGGGACCCTCCAAACGCGACATGGTGTCCGCTAACAAATTGAGCTCATTTTCCATTCAAAATATTAGCGGACACCATGTTGCGTTTGGAGGGTCCCGATGTGTCTCCACATTGGAGCTCCCCCACAAGTGACCCCATTTTGTAAACTAGACCCCCTAAGGAACGTATCTAGATGCATAGTGAGCACTTTGAACCCCCAGATGCTTCACAAATTCATCCATAAAAATGAAAAAGCACTTTTTTTTCCACAAAAAGTTTCTTTTTTCATTTTTACGGATCAATTTGTAAAGCACCTGGGGGTTCAAAGTGCTCACTATGCATCTAGATACGTTCCTTTGGGGGTCTAGTTTCCAAAATGGGGTCACTTGTGGGGGAGCTGCAATGTGGAGACCCACAGGGACCCTCCAAACACGACATGGTGTCCGCTAACAATTTGAATGGAAAATGAGCTCAAATTGTTAGCGGACACCATATCGCGTATGGAGGGTACCCGTGTGCCTCCACATTGGAGCTCCCCCACAAGTGACCCCATTGTGGAAACTAGACCCCCGAAGGAACATATCTAGATGCATAGTGAACACTTTGAACCCCGAGATGCTTCACAAATTCATCAATTAAAATGAAAAAGCACTTTTTTTTTCCACACAAATTTTCTTTTTTCATCTTTACAGATCAATTTGTGAAGCACCAGATGCTTCACAAATTAATCCATAAAAATTAAAAAAAACACTTTATTTTTGCCTACATTTTTTCAGTTTCACATGGGCAAAGGGATCAAATACATCCCAAAATTTGTTGGGCAATTTCTCCTGATTACACCGATACCTTATATGTGGTCATAAACCACTGTTTGAGCGCACCTCCATTGTGCTGATAGGACCTTGCATGATGTCAGAATGACATCTGCGTTCTGCGCTGTGATTGGCACGCTTGCGGTCATGTGATATGTGACGTACTTATCACTTGACCGGGAGCGCCCCAATCACAGCGCCGAATGCAGATATCATTCTCATGCAAGGTCCTATCACCACAATGGCTGCTACTACACCCAGCACCAAACGCTCGGCGGATTGTAAGTATAAGAATTTCTCAGCCTCCTCCATCCTCACAGCCTCCCCATCCTCACAGCCTCCTCCATCCTCACAGCCTCCTCCATCCTCGCAGCCTCCTTCATCCTCGCAGCCTCCTCCATCCCCTCAGCCTCCTCCATCCTCTCAGCCTCCCCCATCCCCTCACAGCCTCCTCCATCCTCCAGCCTCCTCCATCCCCACTCCAGCCTCCTCCATCCTCACAGCCTCCTCTATCCTCACAGCCCTCCTCCATCCTCACAGCCTCCTCCATCCTACAGCCTCCCATCCTCACAGCCTCCCTCCAGCCTCCTCATCCTCACAGCCTCCTCCATCCCCTCAGCCTCCTCCATCTCACAGCCTCCTCCATCCTCCAGCCTCCTCATCCTCACAGCCTTCTCCATCCTCACAGCCTTCTCTCCTCACAGCTTCCATCCTCACAGCCTCCTCCATCCTCACAGCCTCCTCCATCCCCTCAGCCTCCTCCATCCTCACAGCCTCCTCAATCTTCACAGTATCCCTATCCTCACAGCCTCCTCCATCTTCACAGCCTCCTCCATTTTCACAGCCTCCTCCATCCTTACAGCCTCCTCCGTCCTCACAGCCTCCCTATCTTCACAGCCTCCTCCATCCCCTCTGCCTCCTCCATCCTCACAGCCTCCTCCATCCTCACAGCCTCCTCCATCCTCTCAGCCTCCTCCATCCTCAGCCGCACTACCTGACACCGCCGCCATCCTGCCAACCGTCGGCCCCGCGTCATCGCGACCGGCCTCGTGCCCTCCGCGAGGTCCACGCTGCCCGGATGCCGGCGGTGGCTTCTGCCCCTCGCCGCTCTCTCACCGCTGCGGCCTCAGTGTCGCCATGCTGGTGGAGTAGCAGTGTAGGGGCTGCAGGTGGGTGCCGGGAGCCAGTGACGTCGTCCTGTTGCCGCCGGCGGCCAATGGGAGTGAGCGGACCTTGTCAGGCTGCAAAGCCTGACACGCCCCGCTCACTCCCATTGGCCGCCGCCCCTGCAAGTGGATTGGGCGCTGTGTTGTACACACAGGACACCCATCCCTTTGGCCAGGACTCTGCGTCCTGGACCAATCGGATGGCCGTCCTGTGTTTACCACACACCGCCCAATCCGCTCCTTCCCCTCAGGTCACATGTGTGACCTGAGGGGAGGGACTGATCCCTCTCTGCAGCACCCAACCTGCCGCAGAGGACAATGCCGTGTGACTGGGGCTGCAATCAGCCCCAGCACGCAGCCACGTCCTGCCGCCGACTGGTGATGTCGCCGCTCCAGCCACATCTCTTCTCACCCCTCCAGCCGGACCTCTCCTCACCCCTCCAGCCGGACCTCTCCTCACCCCTCCAGCCGGACCTCTCCTCACCCCTCCAGCCGGACCTCTCATTACCCCTCCAGCCGGACCTCACCTCACCCCTCCAGCCGGAGCTCTCCTCACCCCTCCAGCCGGAGCTCTCCTCACCCCTCCAGCCGGAGCTCTCCTCACCCCTCCAGCCGGAGCTCTCCTCACCCCTCTAGCCGGAGCTCTCCTCACCCCTCTAGCCGGACCTCTCCTCACCCCTCCAACTGGACCTCTCCTCACCCCTCCAGCCGGACCTCTCTTCACCCCTCCAGCCTCTGCTCTCCTCACCCCTCCAGCCGGACCTCTCTGCACCCCTCCAGGTTCTGCTCTCCTCACCCCTCTACCCGCACCTCTCCTCACCCCTCCACCCTTACCTCTCCTCACCCCTCCACCCTCACCTCTCCACCCTCTCCTCACCCCTCCAGCCTCACCTATCTTCACCCCTCCAACCTCACCTCGCCTCACCCCTCCAGCCTCTGCTCTCCTCACCCCTCCAGCCTCTGCTCTCCTCACCCCTCCAGCCTCTGCTCTCCTCACCCCTCCAGCCTCCCACCACATCATACTCTGATATCCACACAGCCCCCTCTATACTCTGCTATACAATCTGCTACACACAAAGCCTTCTCTATACTCTGCTACCCACAGGGCCGCCTGTATAATCTACTACCCACAAAGCCGCCTGTATACTCTGCTACCCACAGAGCCGCCTGTATACTCTGCTACCCACAGAGCCGCCTGTATACTTTGCTACCCACAGAGCCACCTCTATAATCTGCTACCCTCAGAGCCGTCTGTATACTCTGCTACCCACAGACCCGCCTGCATAATCTCCTACCCACAGAGCCGCCTCTATAATCTCCTACCCACAGACCCGCCTGTATACACACAATTCATTTCACCTCGCTCCCGATGCAATTGCATTGGGCCTTTTTACTAGTAGTATCATAAGTGTCTGTGTGCTTTCTTATATAACTCACACTATACTTAGTAAGGAGGGAGTGGGATCCACCCATTTGGTTAATTACATTCATCGGCTCCATATTTGCCCAAGTCTGGCATGGGGCCACCCTATATTACAAGTCGGAGTAGCCTTACTTATTTCCATTATAGAAATTTACAAATTCTTATTTGCATATGTACTAGCAAACATCCATTATCTGCAAGAAAGATCAATAAAATATCAATATCTTTGTTCATAAATGACTGTATATGATTAATTTCCCTGTAGGGTAGGTCAAAATATATAAAAAAACTTTTTAAATAGACTTTACATGCACCGGCGCCTCCTCTCTCCTCCGCTCCTGCCTCCTCTGCCCGCCGCCGCTCCACACTCCTGTGCCCGCGCCCCTCCTGCCTCCTGTGCCCCCGGCCGCTCCAGCCGCCTCTGCCCGCGGCCGCTCCAGCCTCCTCTACCCGCCCGGCACAGCCTCCAGCCGCCTCAGCAGCCCGCCTGGCACAGCCTCCAGCCGCCTCAGCAGCCCGCCCGGCACAGCCTCCAGCCGCCTCAGCAGCCCGCCCGGCACAGCCTCCAGCCGCCTCAGCAGCCCGCCCGGCACAGCCTCCAGCCGCCTCAGCAGCCCGCCCGGCACAGCCTCCAGCCGCCTCAGCAGCCCGCCAGGCACAGCCTCCAGCCGCCTCAGCAGCCCGCCAGGTACAGCCTCCAGCCGCCTCTGCAGCCCGCCCGGTACAGCCTCCAGCCTCCCCTGTGCCCTGGCCGCTCCAGCCTCTGCTCTCCTCTCCCTGTCCTCTGCCCAGCCGCCTCTGCCCCCTCTCCTCTGCCCCCTGTCCTCTGCCCCTGTCCTCTGCCCAGCCGCCTCTGCCCCCTGTCCTCTGCCCAGCCGCCTCTGCCCCCTGTCCTCTGCCCAGCCGCCTCTGCCCCCTGTCCTCTGCCCAGCCGCCTCTGCCCCCTGTCCTCTGCCCAGCCGCCTCTTCCCCCTGTCCTCTGCCCAGCCGCCTCTGCCCAGCCGCCTCTGCCCCCTGTCCTCTGCCCTCTGCCCAGCTACCTCTGCCCCCTGTCCTCTGCCAGCTACCTCTGCCCCCTGTCCTCTGCCCAGCTGCCTCTGCCCCCTGTCCTCTGCCCCCTGTCCTCTGCCCCCTGTCCTCTGCCCCCTGTCCTCTGCCCAGCCGCCTCTGCCCCCTGTCCTCTGCCCCCTGTCCTCTGCCCCCTGTCCTCTGCCCAGCCGCCTCTGCCCCCTGTCCTCTGCCCTCTGCCCCTGTCCTCTGCCCAGCCACCTCTGCCCCCTGTCCTCTGCCCAGCCGCCTCTGCCCCCTGTCCTCTGCCCAGCCGCCTCTGCCCCCTGTCCTCTGCCCAGCCGCCTCTGCCCCCTGTCCTCTGCCCAGCCGCCTCTGCCCCCTGTCCTCTGCCCAGCCGCCTCTGCCCCCTGTCCTCTGCCCAGCCGCCTCTGCCCCCTGTCCTCTGCCCAGCCGCCTCTGCCCCCTGTCCTCTGCCCAGCCGCCTCTGCCCCCTGTCCTCTGCCCAGCCGCCTCTGCCCCGTCCTCTGCCCAGCCGCCTCTGCCCCCTGTCCTCTGCCCCCTGTCCTCTGCCCCCTGTCCTCTGCCCCCTGTCCTCTGCCCCCTGTCTTCTGCCCAGCTGCCTCTGCCCCCTGTCCTCTGCCCAGCCGCCTCTGCCCCCTGTCCTCTGCCCAGCCGCCTCTGCCCCCTGTCCTCTGCCCCCTGTCCTCTGCCCAGCCGCCTCTGCCCCCTGTCCTCTGCCCCCTGTCCTCTGCCCCCTGTCCTCTGCCCAGCCGCCTCTGCCCCTGTCCTCTGCCCCTGTCCTCTGCCCCTGTCCTCTGCCCAGCCGCCTCTGCCCCCTGTCCTCTGCCCCCTGTCCTCTGCCCCCTGTCCTCTGCCCCCTGTCCTCACCCCTCCTCTGCCCTCCAGCCTCCCCTGTCCTCCTCACCCCTCCAGCCTCCGCTCTCCTCACCCCTCCATATGCAATGTACAGTATGTGTATATATGTAGGCACTTCCGTCACTTTGTCCGCGCTTCCCTCAACTTTGTACACACACATACACACACACACACACACTCCGCTATACTTGCCACCGGCCCTACGTCCGCTGCCTGCATCTTCAGTCGACATGTCGCCGCCCCCAAACTACTTGATCCAATATACCGTCCAAACTACCCGGACGACATATTCTATCCAGTCGTCCGGGGGCGGCGACATGTCAACTCAGGATCCAGGCGGCGGGGAAAACGCAAGGTCGGTGGTAAGTATAGCGAAGTGTGTCTATGTGTGTGTATGTATGTGTGTGCTCACCACGCTGCCCACGCCGCTGCGCTGACCACTCTGCCCACGCCGCTGCGCTGACCACTCTGCCCACGCCGCTGCGCTGACCACTCTGCCCACGCCGCTGCGCTGACCACTCTGCCCACGCCGCTGCGCTGACCACTCTCACCGCACTCCGCTGCGCTGACCACTCTCACCGCACTCCGCTGCGCTGACCACTCTCACCGCACTCTGCTGCGCTGACCAATCTCACCGCACTCCGCTGCGCTGACCAATCTCACCGCACTCACTGCTAACCACTGAGCCACCGCACTCACTGCTAACCACTGAGCCACCGCACTCACTGCTAACCACTGAGCCACCGCACTCACTGCTAACCACTGAGCCACCGTATACTGTGCTACCCACAGAGCCGCCTGTATACACACAATTCATTTCACCGCACTCCCGTAACTATTAGTAAATAAACTATATATGGATTCTAGACTACCCGATTCTTTAGAATCGGGCCACCATCTAGTATATATATATATATATATCATATAATCACGAATGGGTTTTTTGCCCCTTTTGAGTCCGCTCGCGCTGCGAGTCAGCGTGGTCATGTGGATGCGCCCGAAGCATTGGCCGCGCAGCGGCCATTGCGAGCAGTTCTAAGGCGACTCGCTATGCCTGCGCAGCGGGCATGGCGAGTCGCCTTAGCAGCGCGAAGCATTGGCCGCGAAGCGGCCATTGCGAGTCAGAGACTCGCACTGCTAGAATCCCGATGCATGTGCATCGGGCACCCAGCTAGTATATATATATATATATCTAATATATAAATCCCGTAGGGATTTGTGACGTCACATCCGCCACTTTGTCCCAGCATCCGGTCACTCTGGGCAGAGGTACACCCGCTCAGGGTGGACCAAGATGGCCGCCCTAAGCGGGACGACCGTGGCGAGCCAGCCCGGAGACGACTGCCGTTAGGCGGTCATCTCCCAGGTGGCGAGCCGCTGCCCGGACTTCAGCCGCGGCCATTCCCGGCACGGAGATCCGTGGCGAGCCCGCCGCAGCCGAGGTCGCCTCCCGGCAACCTCGCTTTGGCGGAGCGAGCCGGGGATCTCCGTGGCGGCCATATCCGCGGCTCAGCTCTGGGGAGCCGCGAGCCAGCCGGGATTTGCCGGGGACCGCTGCCGCCATTCTGATTGGTCGCTCGCTTGCGAGCGACCAATCAGATTCAAGCCACGGCACGGCGCCATCTTTTAAAATGTAAGAAGGAAAAAAAAAAAAACATTTCAAAGATGGCGCCGTGTTTGGCGGATCGCTTTTCATTGGTCGGCGCCAGGCGGGCGGAGCCGTCGCGAGGTTGCCGGGAGGCGACCTCGGCTCCCGGCTACCTCGAGCCGGCGGAGCGAGTCGGGGATCTTCGTGCCGGGCATATCCGCGACTCAGCTCCGGGGAGCTGCGATCCTTGCGGGATTTGCCCGATACAGCCGCGGCACGGCGCCATGTTTTGAAATGTAAGAAGTGTAAAAAAAAAAAAGAAAAAGATTTTGAAAGATGGCGGCGTGTTTCGCGGCGTTCTTTTCATTGGTCGGCGCCAGTCGCGAGCGACCAAGGAGAAAAATGGGGCGGGGCAAGGCGCCATATTTGAAATCCAGCGGGAACCCGGAGCTGAGCCGCGGATATGGCCGCTACGGAGATCCCGGCTCGCTCCGCCACCGCGAGGTAGCCGAGAGGCGACCTCTGCTCCGGCGGGCTCGCCACGGATCTCCGTGCCGGAGATGGCCGCGGCTGAGCTCCAGGCAGCGGGTTCGCAGCCGGGAGCCGACCGGCTAATGCCGGTGGTCTCCCGGCGGGCTCGCCGCGGACCTCCGTGCCGGAGGTAGCTGCGGCTGAGCTCCAGCCAGCGGCTCGCTGTATAGCGCCATACTTCAAATACACTGGACTCAGTGTATTTCAAATATGGCGGCATTAAGCGCGCTGCTATTCTGATTGGTCGCGCGTTCAGCGCGCTGACCAATCAGAATAGCGCCGCGCGCTATCCAGCCATATTTCAAACACACTGAGTACAGTCTATTTGAAGTATGGCGCCATAGACCGCGCCGCTCTTCTGATTGGTCGCCGCCAGCCGCGAGCGACCAATCACAATACTCCCACACTGCGACATATGCCGGCGCCATTTTGAAGCGCGAAATTTAAAATTTAAATCGCGGCCGTCATTTTAGAGCGCTACATTTGAACATTTACCTCAGAGCTGCGCACAGGGTGTCCCTCTGACGTCGCCCATCAATCTCCCTGCAAATTTCATTGTCAAAAAGATAAGACTCTTTACCTCTACTACACTCATTACTTTGGGAAGTGTTCCTGCTATATTTCACAGTGGCACATTAACCTCTTCTGTGCCAGAAAGTCTTCTCACTGGTATTTATAGAATTCAAATAGAATATGCGGTTCTAAGGTAGAGCGCAGGTATGAGACGGGATACTTTAATCTTTATCTCCGTAACTTTATTCATAAAAAGCTCCAGACCACAACCTGTTTCGACATACAGACGTCTTCCTCAAGCAAGGAAGACGTCTGTACATCGAAACATGTTGTGGTCTGGAGCTTTTTATGAATAAAGTTACGGAGATAAAGATTAAAGTATCCCGTCTCATACCTGTGCTCTACCTTAGAACCGCATATTCTATTTGAATTCTATTAGTCTAATTCCATTGTGGAAAGCGGTGACAGAGCTGCAGGCGGGATAGGGTTAATGGATCAACCTGGTGTTTCCTGACCCAACCCTGGAGAGAGAGCGTGGACAGCACGAGGCCAGGAGCAGAGGTGATTGAGGATACAGGAGCACTACAGATCCAAGGCTGGCAGCCTGAGCCACAAAACTACGCTCACAATCTGGTTGTGCGGATCGGGCACAACCTTTAAAGGTTAGTTTGCTTATAATACAACCGCTTTAAAGACAGGAGAGGTCCACAGGTGGCGCAACACTATTTTTTCTTTTTATTCTCACTGTTATTTGGGGTCATAGACATACTGCCTATTACTAACTGTGTCTTCTACACACAGACTAATTACAATTAACATCTTTTTGGATTTTGACACAAATTGTGTTTATTAACCTTTTACTATGCCACAGAACAACACTGTGTATTATTAGGTGGATAATTTGCAGTACCTCTATCTGACTGTTATTACCCTGTTGATTGCCAGTACAAGTTACAGCTCTCTATATTAAAGAACATGAGCTCTGATCCACAAAAGCCTAATGACAACAGTCAAAAAATCGCTCAGTCTGCATGTAAGCGCAAAGAGCGTGCTAAAGAGACTTCGGATGAGAAACGTCTACGCTTACACAATGTTAATGCTGCTTTGCTAAAATGCATCACACAAGAGTCTCCAAACTCTAAAAAAAATGCGATTGGCTAAGGCTGCTTCTGCACGCTGTGCAAATCGAAAAAAGAAAGCTACTACCTCCACATTTACAACCCATGCGCATGATACACCATCACTTATTGAATGTGCACACAATGACAATCCTCTCGCACTTCAACGCTATATATATCTGGGTTTTGAAAAACGCTCTACTGCTTTGCGCACAAAAGCCGTCCATTTACATCCGGCTACTTTTTCTGATGATGACAGCACCATAGTAGAACATACCTGTGGTGCTATGACCCATTTATGTGAGCATTGTCAAGCATTACATTTCCTTGCAGAGACACCATCTGATAAAAATTTTACTCTGTGCTGTCACAAGTGTAAAGTGCGTCTATCCATAACACGGTATCCACACGTCTTTACCCGATTGCTAAAAGGTGAAAGTGAATACAGTAAAAATTGAATGGACAATATTCGAAGTATTAACAGTTCCTTTGCACTTGCTTCCATGGGTGCTAACATTGATCCACCTCCAGGATATGGGCCATATTGCTTTCACATACATGGTCAGATATATCACAGAACGGGAACACTACATCCTTCTGATGACCAGAGCCCTGTATATGCCCAACTTTATGTTCTGGATACTGCTACTGCTAACGAACAACGGTTACAATGTAAACAAAATCAAAAATGTAATCCAACATTAATGAACATCATTGCCCTGCAATTACAAAATGTCAACCCTTTTGTTGCAGCGTATCAAATGTTACGTGAGGTAGAGCACTAGGAACACATTAGAGCTGAACAAAATAACACTGTCATGCCAAACATCACCATGGCTCTGAAACAAAATCGTAATCAGGACCCTCGGCGCTACAATAATCCTACAGTTAATGAGGTTGCTGTCGTCTTTCATAATGACGATGGGGAGCCCCCATTCAGTAGGGACATCTTAATACATTTAAGACCAGATCCCAACAACCCTTTAGCGCCTAAAACCCAACCCATCAGCATTCTACATAGCAATTTGGATGCCCTCCTGAATCCACTTTTTTTCCCTTATAGTGAACAAGGCTGGCATGATGGCCTGAAGCATCAAGGCACCAGTACACGCAGAGTTACTCAACTTCAATACTATTGCTACATTCTATCAGTAAGACATGACTTTAATCCAGTACTGAATGGTGGCAAACTCACACAGCAGTACATTGTGGATGCTTATGTAAAAATCGAGGCTAATCGGCTACATTTTATCCGCAAACATCAAAAAGATTTGAAAGTGGAGGATTATTGTGTATTACAAGAACATTTGGTAAAAAAATCTATTCAAAAGGGCATCCCCATTGGCAAAACCGTTATTTTACCTTCTTCCTTTGAGGGTAGTCCTAGGAACATGCAGCAAAGGAATCAGGATGCCATGGCTATAGTTACCAAATATGGTCGCCCAGATCTTTTCATTACCATGACCTGTAATCCTAAGTGGAGTGAAATTACTACGAATTTACAACCATGGCAGCGTGTGGAACACCGACCTGATTTAGTAGCACGCGTATTCAAAATTAAATTATAAGCTTTATTACAAGATATTAGCAAAGGACTCTTTGGAAAGGTGTGTGCTATGGTACATGTAATAGAGTTTCAGAAACGTGGCCTACCACATGCTCACATTTTGGTAATTTTGGATTCCAACTCCAAATTAAGGACTGAAGTGGAAGTAGACAATACCGTGTGGGCTGAAATTCCTGATGCTAACCAGTACCCTCAGCTCCATAACATTGTTCTACAACATATGATTCATGGGCCCTGTGGAGAACACACACCAATTCTCCCTGTATGGATCTTGGGAAGTGTAAAAAAGGATTCCCTAAAGACTTTCAACCATCTACTGTCATTCAAAATGACGCCTATCCAATTTATCGAAGAAATGTTGGCCCATCTTTTCAACACCATTCTAAGACAATTGACAATTCATGGGTAGTTCCGTACAATCCTTTTCTACTGTTAAAATACAAGTGTCATATTAATGTTGAAGTCTGTGCTTCCATTCAAAGTGTGAAATATTTATTTAAATATGTGTACAAAGGCCATGAGAAAGCCAACTTTGAAATTTGCCAGACTCACATTGACCATGATGAAACACATCAATTTATGGATTCAAGATATGTGAGTGCACCGGAGGCAGCTTGGCGTATTTTTGCATTTTCTATGCATAAACAATCTCATTCCATCATTCGACTTGCTGTACATCTGCCTCATTCGCAAGCACTATACTTTCATGAGGATGACTCCATTGACAACATTCAACAACAGCTCCATCGCACGTCCACTCTTATGGCATACTTTGAGCTTAATATGAATGACCAACATGCTCATAACTATTTATATTGCGAAATTCCAGAGTACTATGTCTGGAATGAAGGCTCTTGGCAACGTCGCAAAATAGGAGGTGGTTCGGTAATAGGAAGAATGTATACTGTCAGTGTGAAAGATCAGGAATGCTACTACTTACGGTTGTTGTTATTACATGTTAAAGGTGCCACAAGGTTTGATAGCATTAAAACTGTCAACGGAGTCACACATCAAACCTTCAAAGAGGCAGCAATAGCCCTCGGATTACTATTTGATGATAGTTTATGGAGGAATACGTTACTTGATGCTTGTGTTCTCAACATGCCAGCACAGTTACGTGACATGTTTGCGTATATCTGTATATTTGGTCCGCCAGCTAATCCTCGCCAATTATGGGATGAATTTAAGGAACACTTTGTACCAGACTACTACCATGCATACCACTCCAATACTCAAGAGTGTGTGAAGTGTGAAGGCTACGCTATGACTGATGTGCAAGATGTTCTGAAAAGTCACGGCAAAAGTTATACTGATTTTAATTTACCACGTCCAGTAAATAAACCACACCTGCTACCACAGTATGATAAAGATTTGGAGTTAAGAACAGCAACAGAGATGAAAGCTACTCTAAATCAAGAACAACTTTTTGCCTATGACACTATAACCCAATCATTAGACGAAACTAATTCAACACCAAAGTGCTTTTTCATCGACAGTCCTGGTGGCAGTGGAAAAACATACCTATATGACGTACTCCTACATCAGCTAAGGGGAGAAGGACACATTGTCTCACCTGCTGCCACTACAGGAATTGCAGCCAACTTGCTACAAGGAGGACGCACAATCCATTCGCT
Source organism: Allobates femoralis (assembly GCA_033576535.1). NCBI lineage: Eukaryota > Metazoa > Chordata > Amphibia > Anura > Aromobatidae > Allobates > Allobates femoralis. The sequence goes on along the minus strand of JARQOC010000012.1, from coordinate 111,306,343 downwards.
CTATGGCATTCCCATAACTATTAATGAAACATTGGTTTCCAGGATTAAAAGTGACACAGATGCAGCCAATCATTTGAAGAATACAAGACTCTATATTATTGATGAGTGCACAATGGTATCAAAATATGCATTACATGTTATTGATAGACTTTTACGGGATGTCATGACAACACATGTCTCAAAGAAACATCAAACGCCGTTTGGAGCTAAAGTTATTGTCCTTGGAGGAGACTTTCGACAATGCCTCCCTGTTATCACTCATGGAACAAGAACTGATATTCTTTTACTTAAAGAAAGGGTCCGAATCATAAAAATATCTATTTTAAGCTTTCCGGCAAGGTCCTGTTCTTCCAGGACCTGTGGTGACGTCATGTTCTCGCGGAACTCCGGTCATGTGACCGGAGTTCCCGCGAGAACTGACGTCACCACAGGTCCTGGAAGACACAGCACCATACTGGAGGCTTCGGTGGACCGCGGACAGGTGAGCATACATTATTTTTTTATTTTTAACACTTTATTTGACTTTATTTCACTTCCACAATGTATGTATATACATTGTGGAAGTGAAAAAGCCCCACAAGCCCGGATTGTTCGTTTTCCGGGGTGTTCGACGGTGTTCGTCGAGCACCCCGTCGATTCGACTAATCGAATCGAATTCGAACACCGGGGTGGCGGCTCATCTCTAATCTTAACACCAAAAAAGGTCTCTGTAACGGAACTCGGTTGATTGTAACTTATTTACTTTCAAACATGATCCAGGCGAAAGTAATTAGTGGCTCAGCAGCTGGAAACGTGGTTTTCATACCACGTATCGATTTGTGTCCATCTGAGACTGGACTGCCTTTTAAATTGAGACGACGACAGTTTCCTGTGACGCCAGCATTTGCTATGACCATTAATAAGTCACAAGGGCAGACACTCCATCAAGTTGGTATTTTTTTACCACAACCAGCATTTGCCCATGGACAACTATATGTGGCTTTTTCCAGAGTTCGGCAACGGTGCAACTCCAGAGTTAAAGTGGTGGATACACCACTTCAAGGAAAATGAGTGCCTAATAGTGATAACGTTTTTACGAAAAATATTGTGTACACAAATATTTTACGTTAAACTTTTTGCACTGCTGTACATAGTTAGTTTATAATAAAAAATAAAAATCAAAAAAATTAGTTTAGCAATTAATAGATAGTAAGAGTAAAAAACAAAAAAAAATTAGTTTAGTAATAGATATATAGATTTCAACTACTTATTTAGAAAAAAAACATTGAAGAGATATACTCTAAACATTTTTTATCTTCAATTATTCATTTACATAGTTAATAGTATATACCGTATATATTATAATATTATATGAAATATATATAATTTTTTTTTGTTCTACAATAGAGTAGCTAGGGGTTTATACTTTTTTATGAACTGTGTTTTATAGTATTTTGTGATATATATGTAGCAAAATGAATTTGTTCACTTCTAATATGCAATGTATGAATGTAATCTATTGAATTCTATTTGAATCCTATGTTGTATCCTATCTGTATATTATGCTGCAATAGTTTGCCTGCAAGAAAATCTCTGTTTCATACATTTTGCTGTCACACCTGCATGTCATTTACCTTTGTGTTTAGTAATTCAGTTCTCAGGTTTTAATTGGTTCACTCATTTGGTGTGTCTTGTAAGGCCGGCTTCACACCACGTTTTTACCGTCAGGTTGTGTCCGGTGTTTTGCAGGAAGCACCGGACACAGCCTGACAGCTCCGGACAAACAGAGCTGGAGGGCAAATATGCTTTCAGGTTCTGTTTTCTGCCTGATTTGGCAGTCCATGGTTGAAATGTCAGGATCGTGACTTGCGGGGAGCTACCCTGAAATCTCAGCCGGGAGCTTCAGCACCCAGTGTCCGAGAAACTGGACAGTTTTTCTGTCTGGTCCGGCGCCCATAGACTCCCATGTTAGTGGGCGCTGGATCCATGTGGATCCGGTTTTGTGTCACTTTTTGCCCTGGACACAAAAACGCTGCAAGCTGCGATTTTTTTTTTTTTTTTTTTTTTTTTCGTCCGGGGAGAAAAACAATTTCTCCCAGATCCTCCCGGACAGATGGAAACCGGATGACAAATAGCTGCCATCTGGCCCCATCCGGCCCCATAGGAATACTATGGGGCCAACAGGTGTTTGAGATTAGCTATATATGGCGTGCACGCATGTTCCGGTCGTGTGCCAGTATGAAAAAAATGGATGTAATAGTATTACAATAACACAAAAGCCCCACATAATATAATAAACGGCCGATCTGACCATGGACGTCACCTCTGTGCTAGCGCTGATGATTGTAGTATACAGTACCCGATCATGTGACTACTTCCAGCTACGGACGTCACTTCTGGACTAGCACAAGTGCTTTTAGATCTTTAGAACTGAGCGATCATGTGATTCTGTTGAGGAGGACCTACATGCGAATGGTATCTGATCATGCACTTTACTATCCTCTCTAGGCGTTGACTATGTGTCAGACTCCTTGACTCCTCCGGCCTTGCAAAGGTTGGTCTAAAAAATTGGTGAAACGATTCCACAAAACTGCTGTTACCACCAGATACGGTGTTACTGTTACGGTTTGAGTGATCACAAAGCATTCACTGATCTCAGGGAGACCAGTCCAAGAAAACACTGCGAGCAGCTGGCTAAAGCGCTCAACACAGTGAATTCCTAGGCGCCTCCTGGTCAAATAGTGTCTTCAAAGACTGTGAGGTCAGCGAGACTGGGGATAGAGGAGAAAAGAGAAGGCGCAGATCTAAGTGCAGTGTATTAGTAGCAACAGTTGTTCTCAGGTATTATTCTCACCTTTCTGGTGTCTTGTGCAGTTAGCATATAATCCTACAGAGGGATATTTCCTGGATCTCCTGGCCTGCTGCTTGTTCCCAGAGAAGCAAGTCGCCCAGAGGGAGGCTTGTGTTAAAGTGCAGGAAAAAAAATTTTCTGGTTTGAATTGAAGCGCTTCCAGAGGGATCACAGGGATGGCAAATTATTCCAAAATAAGTTCTTCTTTTATTACGCGTTTCAGCTTAAAATATAACAAGCCTTCATCAGATAAAAATTTTTATCTGATGAAGGCTTGTTATATTTTAAGCTGAAACGCGTAATAAAAGAAGAACATTTTTTTTAGGCGCCTCCTGGGAATTATGAATATGCAAATAGTCTGTGGAGCCTCGGTTAGGAGTCTCAAACACAGGACTAGCCAGATATCCCTCCAGGGATATCTACTAGGCCTTGCTTCCACCTAGCCAGAATCCTACTCCACACTGATGAGGGGCAACACCCCGAAACAGCTGTCTGTGGATGGATACCTGGCCTTGGTATTCCTTTGTCATATCTCTAAGCTTGTAAAAGAGCAGGATATTGACTAAAAGGGCCACTTAACATGGTGATTATGGTGTTCTCCGCAAGGAACCACCCCTTGGCTGGGTCCTTCCCTAGAGGGATATCTGGCTAGTCCTGTGTTTGAGACTCCTAACTGAGGCTCCACAGACTCTATTTGCATATTCACGGTTTGAGTGATGATTCTACAGTTACCACGGTTGGCAAGTTAGAACTGTGAGATTCACTGTGCACCACTGGTGTTTTGTGGAAAAGTAGATCTAAGATTCTGTAACAGCCTCTGCTGATAATTCCTGCCATAGAAAGGGATTCAAGCATGCAGGAGTATTTCACCAAATTTGCTCTTCTACCGGGGATCTAAGAGTGTGGCAACCCAGTAGTCAACATTACTTCGAATTCTGACAGTCCGAGGGTCATGTTGCAGGTAGTGCAGCAAGAAGGCACTCATGTGTCATGCGCATCCAGGAGGCACAAGTCCTTGATGTGTTGGTGGTGGCGAGGTAAGAATCATGTTCCCTTTCTCTGCCCTCTCCCCCCAACAGAATTGTGATCAAGGTCTCCCTCATCTGATGAGTCTTCCATGCCCATCGCCAGATCGTCCTCCATTTGTTTCTTGACTCCTGCACCTTCCTCAGCAGTTTGGCTGCTACTATGCACCCTCGTTAATCCCTCTCCCCCACCCTCCCATGCCTGCCGCCTTGGTGCTGCCGATCGTCTGGACCTTGGAGATCTTGTTATCCTTCTGCATACGACTCCTCCTGTCATTCCTCCCCCTCCTCTTGTCCCACCACCTGACTCCAAATACTGTTTAAAGTGTTCAAGTGTTCTCCAGCATGTAAATGACCGGAATAGTCATGCTGATAATGGCATCGTCAGCACTAAAAATCTTCGTCGCCATTTCAAAACTGTGCAGAAGGGTGCATAGGTCCACAGGAGACGTGTGCCCGCCACAGGGGACATGTGTCAGCAAAAGGGGACATGTGCCAGCCACAGGGGATGTGTGCCAGCTATAGAGGATGAGTGCCAGCCATAGAGGATGAGTGCCAGCCATAGAGGATGAGTGCCAGCCATAGAGGATGAGTGCCAGCCACGGGGGACGTGTGCCAGCCACGGGGGGACGTGTGCCAGCCACGGGGGAACGTGTGCCAGCACAGAGGGATGTGTGCCAGCCACTGGGATGTATGCCAGCCACGGGGGAAGCGTTCCAGCTATGGGGGATGAGTGCCATCAATAGGGGACGTGTGCCAGCCACGGGGGACGTGTGCCAGCCATGGGGGATGTGTGCCAGCAATAGGGGACATGTGGCATCAATGGGGGATGTGTGCCAGCACAAGGGCCTATATCCAGGGGGCCATATCCAGATTAAGGGTGCTAATTTAAGGATGGGGGGCTATATCCCAGGATGAGGGACAATGTACCAGGATGAGAGTGCTATGAGGGACATATACGCTATATAATTTGTAAGATGGACACTGGCATTATAAGTCGGACCCCATTTAGCATTAAAAATTACTTTTTTCTCTTTTCCTTCACCAAATTTGGGGGTGCGTCTTATAATCAGGTGGCAGAGCAGTTAGTGCTCATAGAATTCTATGAAAAGTCAAGGCAGAACTATAAAAATAACAATAAATGGGCAGCGCAAGGTCCCCATACCAGATCTGTGTGCTGGTATCTAGTCCTGTATTCATCGCTCTTGACTTTCCATAGAATTCTATGAGCACTAATTGATCTGGCACCTATCAGTGCTGCTGCTTTATTGTATTGTTCTGTGATTAGTACCGTATATTTATGCTAGGAGGGCTATTTATGCAGTTGCTTATTGTCATCATATTATGTTTTTAATTGTTTTTATATGTCCCTAGTCTAATATATAATTGCTGTAGCGCACTTCCGTCATATTCGGCGCTACTTCCGTCGTCGTGGACGTGGCTGCCTCACAAAGGCAAACTCGCAAAGGCAAAAACTCGGAAAGGCAAACTCGCAAAGCCTAACTCGCAAAGGCTTTGCGAGTCTTCACACAATACGCTCCACTCTCTGTCAAAGCCAGCAATGGCGCCTTATCCCGCGCACAGTCTGCACCCTCTCCTCACCTCCTGGACTCCACGTAGTCATCTATGGCCCCCGCAGCCCCCTGGAAGTGCAGCCTCTCCATGCCTCCTTCAGGTGGCTGCTCAGTGACAAGGAGGAGGAGAAGGCAGCTCCAGGAAGAAGCCCACACCGAACGGAACAGACACGGAGGGAGGAACGGAGGGGGAGAGGAAAGGAAGCCAGCTCCTGGGCACAACCTGTCCTCACTGAGGTGCACGAAGGAGCTGCAGCCAGGTCACAGAGCAGTGTGTGGCACCACAGCTCCCAGCATGCCACTCCTATCTCTGTCATTACACTGCAGCCAGGTCACTGAGCTGTGTGTGGCACCACAGCTCCCAGCATGCCACTCCTATCTCTGTCATTACACTGCAGCCAGGTCACTGAGCTGTGTGTGGCACCACAGCTCCCAGCATGCCACTCCTATCTCTGTCATTACACTGCAGCCAGATCACTGAGCTGTGTGTGGCACCACAGCTCCCAGCATGCCACTCCTATCTCTGTCATTACACTGCAGCCAGGTCACTGAGCTGTGTGTGGCACCACAGCTCCCAGCATGCCACTCCTATCTCTGTCATTACACTGCAGCCAGGTCACTGAACTGTGTGTGGCACCACAGCTCCCAGCATGCCACTCCTATCTCTGTCATTACAGCTGTGCCTCTGCCCTCCACCCTCTGCTCTCCTCTGCCCTCCAGCCTCCCCTGTCCTCTGCCCTCCAGTCTCCGCTCTCCTCTGCCCTCCAGCCTCCGCTCTCCTCTCCCTGTCCTCTGCTCTCCAGCCTCCGCCCTCCAGCCTCCGCTCTCCTCTGCCCTCCAGCCTCCGCTCTCCTGTCCCTGTCCTCTGCCCTACAGCCTCCGCTCTCCTCTCCCTGTCCTCTGCCCTCCAGCCTCCGCTCTCCTGTCCCTGTCCTCTGCCCTCCAGCCTCCGCTCTCCTCTCCCTGTCCTCTGCCCTCCAGCCTCCGCTCTCCTCTCCCCTGTCCTCTGCCCTCCAGCCTCCGCCCTCCAGCTTCCACTCTCCTCTGCCCTCCAGCCTCCGCTCTCCTCTCCCTGTCCTCTGCCCTCCAGCCTCCGCTCTTCTCTCCCTGTCCTCTGCCCTCCAGCCTCCCCTGTCCTCTGCCCTCCAGCCTCCCCTGTCCTCTGCCCTCCAGCCTCCCCTGTCCTCTGCCCTCCAGCCTCCCCTGTCCTCTGCCCTCCAGCCTCCCCTGTCCTCTGCCCTCCAGCCTCCCCTCTCCTCTGCCCTCCAGCCTCCACTCTCCTCTCCCCTGTCCTCTGCCCTCCAGCCTCCACCCTCCAGCTTCCGCTCTCCTCTGCCCTCCAGCCTCTGCTCTCCTCTCCCTGTCCTCTGCCCTCCAGCCTCTGCTCTCCTCTCCCTGTCCTCTGCCCTCCAGCCTCCGCTCTCCTCTCCCTGTCCTCTGCCCTCCAGCCTCCGCTCTTCTCTCCCTGTCCTCTGCCCTCCAGCCTCCCCTGTCCTCTGCCTTCCAGCCTCCCCTCTCCTCTGCCCTCCATCCTCCCCTCTCCTCTGCCCTCCAGCCTCCGCTCTCCTCTCCCCTGTCCTCTGCCCTCCAGCCTCCACCCTCCAGCTTCCGCTCTCCTCTGCCCTCCAGCCTCCGCTCTCCTCTCCCTGTCCTCTGCCCTCCAGCCTCCGCTCTCCTCTCCCTGTCCTCTGCCCTCCAGCCTCCGCTCACGTCTCCCTGTCCTCTGCCCTCCAGCCTCCGCTCTTCTCTCCCTGTCATCTGCCCTCCAGCCTCCGCCCTCCGCTTTCCTTTGCCCTCCAGCCTCCGCTCACCTCTCCCTGTCCTCTGCCCTCCAGCCTCCGCTGTCCTCTGCCCTCCAGCCTCCCCTCTCCTCTGCCCTCCATCCTCCCCTCTCCTCTGCCCTCCAGCCTCCGCTCTCCTCTCCCCTGTCCTCTGCCCTCCAGCCTCTGCCCTCCAGCTTCCGCTCTCCTCTGCCCTCCAGCCTCCGCTCTCCTCTCCCTGTCCTCTGCCCTCCAGCCTCCGCTCTCCTCTCCCTGTCCTCTGCCCTCCAGCCTCCGCTCTCCTCTCCCTGTCCTCTGCCCTCCAGCCTTCACTCACGTCTCCCTGTCCTCTGCCCTCCAGCCTCCGCTCTCCTCTCCCTGTCCTCTGCCCTCCAGCCTCCGCTCTCCTCTCCCTGTCCTCTGCCCTCCAGCCTCCGCTCTCCTCTCCCTGTCCTCTGCCCTCCAGCCTCCGCTCTCCTCTCCCTGTCCTTGCCCTCCAGCCTCCGCTCACCTCTCCCTGTCCTCTGCCCTCCAGCCTCCACCCTCCGCTTTCCTTTGCCCTCCAGCCTCCGCTCACCTCTCCCTGTCCTCTGCCCTTCAGCCTCCGCTCTCCTCTCCCTGTCCTCTGCCCTCCAGCCTCCGCTCTTCTCTCCCTGTCCTCTGCCCTCCAGCCTCCGCTCTCCCCTCCCTGTCCTCTGCCCTCCAGCCTCCGCTCTCCTCTCCCTGTCCTCTGCCCTCCAGCCTCTGCTCTCCTCTCGCTGTCCTCTGCCCTCCAGCCTCTGCTCTCCTCTCCCTGTCCTCTGCCCTCCAGCCTCCGCTCTCCTCTCCCTGTCCTCTGCCCTCCAGCCTCCGCTCTCCTCTCCCTGTCCTCTGCCCTCCAGCCTCCGCTCTCCTCACCCCTCCATATGCAATGTACAGTATGTGTATATATCTGTGTATGTAGGCACTTCCGTCACTTTGTCCGCACTTCCCTCAACTTTGTACACACACATACACACACACACACACTTCGCTATACTTACCACTGGGCCTGCGTCCGCTGCCTGGATCCTCAGTCGACATGTCCCCGCCCCCAAAATACTAGATCCAATATAGTGTCCAAGAAGTCTCACCAAACTACCCGGACGACATATTGAATCCAGTCGTCCGAAGGGCAGTGACATGTCGACTCACGATCCAGCCGGCGGGGAAGACGCAGGGTCGGTGGTAAGTATAGCAGAGTGTGTCTGTGTGTGTGTATGTTTGTGCTGACCACTCTGCCCACGGCGCTGCGCTGACCACTCTGCCCACGGCGCTGCGCTGACCACTCTGCCCACGGCGCTGCGCTGACCACTCTGCCCACGGCGCTGCGCTGACCACTCTGCCCACGGCGCTGCGCTGACCACTCTGCCCACGGCGCTGCGCTGACCACTCTGCCAACGGCGCTGCGCTGACCACTCTGCCCACGGCGCTGCGCTGACCACTCTGCCCACGGCGCTGAGCTGACCACTCTGCCCACGGCGCTGCACTGACCACTCTGCCCACGGTGCTGCGCTGACCAATCTCACCGCACTCACTGCTAACCACTGAGCCACCGCACTCACTGCTAACCACTGAGCCACCGCACTCCCTGCTAACCACTGAGCCACCGCACTCACTGCTAACCACTGAGCCACCGCACTCACTGCTAACCACTGAGCCACCGCACTCACTGCTAACCACTGAGCCACCGCACTCGCTGCTAACCACTGAGCCACCGCACTCGCTGCTAACCACTGAGCCACCGCACTCGCTGCTAACCACTGAGCCACCGCACTCGCTGCTAACCACTGAGCCACTGCACTCGCTGCTAACCACTGAGCCACCGCACTCGCTGCTAACCACTGAGCCACCGCACTCGCTGCTAACCACTGAGCCACCGCACTCACTGCTAACCACTGAGCCACCGCACTCACTGCTAACCACTGAGCCACCGCGCAGTGCAAACCACTGAGCCACCATATACTGTGCTACCCACAGAGCCGCCTGTATACACACAATTCATTTCACCGCACTCCCGCAACTATTAGTAAATAAACTGTATATGGATTCTAGACCACCCGATTTTTTAGAATCGGGCCGCCAGCTAGTATATAATAAAATTTGTTGCTTTTTTTTTTTTTTTTTTTTAGAAATCTCTCTTATCTGGTGTGTGCATCTCTTTAACTACTTTCTTTTCTTGGTTATGCATGTATGTGCGTTTGCCTGTATGTGTATGTGTGTATGTGCATGCCTGTATGTGTATATGTGTTTGCCTGTATGTGTATGTGCATGCCTGTATGTGTATGTGTGTTTGCCTGTATGTGTATGTGCATGCCTGTATGTGTATGTGTGTTTGCTTGTATGTGTATGTGCATGCCTGTATGTGTATGTGCATGCCTGCATGTATTTGTGCTTCTCTCCATGTCTTCGTGCTGCATGTGTACAGGTCTGTATAATGTGTGCGTGCATATCTGCATATATATAATTGTATGTATTTTTTATAAAATGTGTGTATGTCAGTGTCATTTCTGGGGGGTGGGCAGGGGGCACTGTCTGCATATATGGAGATAATAAGGAGAGTGAATGAGCAAATATACGAGGAGACATCATAGGGGTAGAAAGAGGGGACTGCATAAGAGGATAGTGTGACAGTGCAGCAAGGAAAGGACAGAATGCTGAGGCGGGGGAGTGTGATGAGGGTGCATATTATAGAGACTGGGCAGTATAGGGGGACACAGTGTGAGAGGACAGTGTGAAGAGGGGCCACAGTATGGAAAGGAGAGGACAGTGTGGAGAGCATGTGACATAAGAGGGACAGTGTGTAAAATCATGTTTATTCAGGGCACCTTGTAGAGCAGTTTTTTTTTATTCAGGAGCATTATAATAATTCTGTTATTTTTAAAGGCATCATGGCAGGGACGTACTGCTGAAGACTGGAGAAGATGGAAGTCTGCAGAGACGAGCTGTAAATATGAAGAGTCATCATGGCGTCTGGACAAGATGAAGAAAGAGAAAGAAAGATAATTACTCCAACCAGAGAAGAGGTCACTTACAAGGTACCTGGATGTAAATGTTTTTGTGATCCTGCCTGCATCTCATCAGTACTGAGGTTCCTGTATGATCTGCAGTCTGATGACTGATGACAACAACTCCCTGTATCTTCTTACCATTATTAAGAACATACAGGCAGTTGGAGGTTCATTCAGTACAAATACATACAGGTCTGACCTGACATTACAATTGCTGTACAAGGTACTGATAGTAGTCCTGGTTCTCAAATTCATATACAAATAGTGGTCCTGGTGATTTAGTCATGTACTGATGGTGCTTCTGATGGTTTCTGTACGAATGATGGTCCTGTTGATTTATTCATATACTAATGATGGTCCTGTTGATTTATTCATATACTAATGGTGGTCCTGGTGATGTATTCAACTAGTGGTTACTATGGGGATGTATTTCTTTACTGCGTTTGGGTCTTGTCATGTATTTCTGTCCTAATGGGTGTTGTGATTCTCTCTTTTATGTACTGTTGGTGGTTCTGATTATGGATTTCTGTACTGATGAGGGTAGTTGTACTGTGTTTCTGAACTGATGGGGGTTTTAGGGATACATTTTCTTTTGCTGTTCTGTGCAATGCATTTGTATAGGAGTTCCGGACATGTGTGTCACTTGCGTTTTCATCGCGATTTGGCACTTCTGGCTTATCTGAAAACCGGAGTTAGTAGCAGTATTTGTCCAGTGCCGGGTTGCGATGAAAACGCAAGTGCCGCACATGTCCCTCCAATACAAATGTATTAGTCAGTTATTACTGCACTTTCACTTTATAGTGAGCGGTGACTGTAACGGCTCCTTGCTTTGAACCTATGACAGGAAGCGAGTGGCATCAAGGGGAATAAAATGTTATTTTCTCACTGAACACTTTTCCTGTAAGTCGGCTAACCAAGTTTAAAATGCTATTTATCTGCAGATTAATCCTATGGCTGCAAATGTTACCTGTGCTACTTTATTGTAGCAGCCAGAGATAATTGGGCTAAAGAAATGCTGTCACAACTTCAGGGCCACCGCTCAGTCATTGCCCCCCAGGCCAAAATGTGCCAGCCAGCCCCTGACTGTGATGGACATAAGGTCTCAAAAATTCTCTGTCCACCAGGCGGAAAGGCAGCATTTCTGTAGCCAACAACTTGCAGAAGGTGAAATTCAACCTCTTAGCTTTGTCATGGCTTGGACGAAATGATCTTTTACTTGTCCACATCTGAGGGACTGAGGGCTGGCTGCTGTGCTGAGACAGGGTTGAATAGGGTGTCCCCGGCAAACTGCTGGTCTGTGAGAAAGGTGTAGGTGGAGATATTATGTTGCCTTCATCCAAAGGTGGTGCCCTCGATATCTGAGAGAAAAGAACTGACGACCTGACAATCACACTGGCTGTTGCGTGTAAAGACGTGGAAGGCCTGCGTCCAAAAGCATGTGTAACTGCTGTTCCCACAGTCAGAGGATGAAGAGGCTGCGGATGCACTTGATGGGGCAGATAGTGGTTGGTCCGGCCCACTAGGCCGCGTTGTAGCCCAGTGAGCTTCCCACTGCGGACGTATGCTTCATATCCATGTGACTGTTCATGCATGAAGGACTCAAACTATAGATTTTTTGGCCTCTACTTAGATTTTGGTGACAAATCTTTCAAATAACATGGTGAGACTAAAGGCTTGTGGATTTTTGAATGTGCTGCATGAAAGTCACCTCACCAACCATTTAAAGTTTACAACTCTGTGGCAATTGATGCCACTTAAGTGGTGCCTGTGCCCAAATTTTTTGAAAAATGGAGACTCTTGTTGGAGTCCCCTTGCTGTGTTTTACATGATTTTAGAAGGGAATGACATGCCAATATCTGTGTCTCCTCCTCATTTTACTCGTCCAGCTCTTTTTTTTCTTTTCACATTTTTATATGTACTTGTCACTTTTCCATGTGTTTGTTGTGTCTTCTGAGTACTTGTCAGCTTTTGGACATCTTTGAAGGTGTTTGTAAGTGTTTGTGTTTGCCTGCCATTGTTTTCAATGGTGTTCGACGGTGTTCGACGAACACACCCCTAATTCGACGAATCGAATTTGAACACTAGGATGGTGGCTCATTTCTATCCTCTACATCTGGAGGAAAGAAGAAAGAATCATAATCACAGACGCGGATTCTTTACTGTAAGAGCAGTGAGACTATGGAACTCTCTGCCACATGATGTTGTAATGAGGGAGTCACTACTACGGTAACATTTAAGAAGGGCCTGGATACCTTTCTTGAAAGCTATAATATTACCAGTTATACATACTAGATTCTTTGATAGGGCGTGGATCCAGGGATCTAGTCTGATTGCCATATCTGGAGTCAGGAAGGAATTTTTTTTCCCCAATGTGGAGCTTAGTGTTGCCACATGGGTTTTTTTTGCCTTCCTCTGGATCAACATGTTAGGCTATGGGTTTAACTAGATGGACTTCGTCTTCCTTCAACCTTAAAAACTATGTTCAACAGGCATCAATCTATTCCCCATGCTTGTAGTAATGAATCATTACAATTGTGCTGTGATTTAAAGTGACATGGGATAAGTTTTAGGGATTCAAAGCCTTTTTCATCTTTGGCCTTTCTAATGTCCAAAACATGCTCATGGGTCCTTACCTTTTTAGTTTTCTGTTTGTTAAACTCACATAGATCAGACAACATGGACATATTGCATAATATACATGTCCTTCCATGTTGCATGTTATGTTTTGTGTGATCTTGTGGGTTTTCCTCCCACCGCTTGAAGAGCAATGAGTCATCTTCTTGACATTTGGACACACTACACAGTGACAACACGGGTAGCATCGCCACTTTGGTCCTTTCGTTCAGGTGTTACTTGGTAATAGCTTCTGATTAGATTATTTTTAAGATTATCTGCTCGCCTGTATGCAATTGTTGTTATCCTTTAAAATGGAGTCAGCGGTAAGAATAGGCCAAAATTTCTCTAGTGCTTTTCTCATATTGAATTATTGTTTGTGATTTGGAGATTAGTCTTACTTGATGATCTTGATCAAGTTCTTTCTTGGGGATAAATTCATGTCTGTTTGTGTCTTTGGCTAGGTCTAATTGTTCTTTGAAAATACCCTCTGTCTCGAAATCAACTTAATATCTCCTTTGACTGGTTCATAAACATAGTGTCATCTGAGCAATTCCTACTTATCCTTAAAAATTGTCTGTATGGGATGTTCTTTATGGTTGTGCCACCTGAGTGTGGTATAGCCTAAAACGTATTGGAGCTTTTGCATGAGGGTTGAGGGCCCCCTGCCCAAAAGTTCTAAACCTGTCACTCATCCCCCTTTCCCTGATCAACATTTAACCTTGAAAAGCTAGGCCAGACCCTTTTCCACACCCTGTGCCATGCATGCAGGCTGGGCCATTCTGCAAATTTTGGTCTGGGCCAATTGATGTCACTTTCCTGTGGTCCCTAATTTTTGGAAAAGTGGGGACTCATCTTGGGGTGCTGTGTGATGCATGACTTGAGCAGGGCACTCAGAGTGACATGCCTACACCTGTCACTCATACTCTTTTTACTCCTTTTACTTAATGTACAAAACCACTGTCGCTTTCCCTTGTGACTCATCCATCTGTCAGTTCAAACTGAATTTCACTCAACTCTAAAGGTGACTTTTACCCTATGGCATCCGAGCCCAGGAGCAGCAAATGTGAGACTGCAGAGCATCTGACAGTATGTCTGGCTAGATTCCAGCTGCAACTGGTCTCGCAGCCACAGCTACTGGATCCCATTCCCCAAGACCACTAGGACCTTTATGGGGAGCCCTAGAAAAAGGAGCACCTGGAAGGCAACGTTTCCTAACTATGTGGAATTTAACTGGGGCAAAGCCATGTGGGGACTCCAACCCCCTTCTAGCACCTACCCAAGAAATTATTAACCACCCTGTTCTCCTATGTTATTTGTTGAAGAGATTCAGCATGCAGATGCCATCGCCTGGGACTGACTGCATGGGCCTAAAGCTAATGACTTCCTCAACCAATGCAGAAAAGGCATGGTGGTGCTATTCAAACAGGATAAGGGGTATGGGTTGCTAACAGAACATGGCATTAAACATCGGTGCTATGTCACCGCGCTGCCCTGCAGTGTGACTTACATACCATCTTTGTTAGAGATGAGGTCACATTCATGAAGGGCTGGGGAATGAAGGGGTGGTTTGTGGTTGGTGTATGCTGGGTTGGCACCACCACCCAATTGGCACAGTTACAAGAGGAAGCTGAACTGGCATCTGGTGCGGTCATAATGTGTCTTGGTTGGCCAGTCAAATGCACCCAGGACCACAGGATATAGACATATTCCCAAAGTTGATTCTGGTCCTGTCTGTCCTAGACAGGGTGGTCTATCCCTAGTTCTTCCATCATCCTCTCCAGCTGTGGCAAAGATGGAGTGTGCTGAGAGGCAGGTGGTTGCAGAGAATGCGCCTAGAGGAGAAACCCCTGAGCTCACAAGACCATCAGGCAGCAGACTACCATCCAAAACTGCACCAAAGATCCAGGGCATGGATAAAAAAGCAGCATAAAATAGCCAATGGACCTTCCTAAAGGCATGTTTTTGGGTCTGTGAGACAGTGACACATCCTTTACTTGGCATTTTGGCCAAACAATGACTTTTTGGACTTGTTATATTTCTAGTTTTTTGTTGTCCTTGACCAAGGCATGTGTTTTTGTTAGTTACCTGTACAGTGAAGGAAATTATTTGATCCCTTGCTGTTTTTGTAAGTTTGCCCACTGACAAAGACAAGAACACCCTATAATTTCAAGGATAGGTTAATTTCAAAAGTGAGAGATGGATTATCAAAAACATCCAGAAAATCACACTGTCTAAATTATATAAAGTTATTTGTATTTGGTAGAGAAATAAGTATTTAGTCCCTCTGGCAACAAGACCTAATACTTGGTGGCAAAACCTTTGTTGGCAGCACAGCAGTTAGAAATGATTTATAGCTGATGATGAGGTTTACCCCACATGTCAGGAGGATTTTTGGCCTACTTCTCTTTGCAGATTATCTCAAAATTATTAAGATTTTGAGGCTGTCGCTTCGCAACTCTGAGCTCTTTGGTGTTGCCAATGTCGTAGAGGTTAGAGTCTGTCTTATTATTTGTGTGTGTGGACAGGAGTCTTCTGTACAGGTGACGATTTAAGACCGCTGTCTTTAATGCAGGAAACGAGTTGATAAGCAGTGTCTAAGGGTACCGTTACACGGCACGACTTTGTTGCGCTGTCGGCAACGATCTCATGAGCGTGCAGTATTTTTGGCAGCTGTTCAAGATTACTGGTGAGTAGAGATGAGCCACCACCCTGATGTTCGAATTCGATTTGATTCATCGAATTTGATGTGTGTTCGTCGAATGTTCGTCGAATGTTCGTCAAACAATGGCAGGCAAACACAAACACATAGAAAACACCTTCTAAGGTGTCCAAAAGGTGGCAAACTACTCAAAACACACAACAAACACATGGAAAAGTGACAAGTACATATAAAAATGCAAAAAGAAAAGAGATGGACGAGTAAAAGGAGGAGACACAGATATAGGCATGTCACGCCCCTCTAAAATCCGTTTTTACTCCAGTGTTTGTAAGGCATCATGCAGACGATGAGTATTTGGAGAGTTTTACTTCAGTTTTATTAAGGCCATGTTCAGACGATGAGTACTTGGTGAGTTTTACTTCACTATCTGTAAAGGTACCTTTACACGCCGCTACAGCAGGGTGGAAACAACCGGGTGTTTCACGTGCACGAGCACGTAGCAACGGTTACAAGCGGTACCCGATACTGCCTTTACACGCCGCTACAAGGTGCTCTAAAGAAGGTTTAATCTATCTCTGGATGCACCGCCGGGTGCTCAAGTTACCTTCTGTAGAGCACCTTCCCTCATTTACATTCCGCTACAGAAGGTAATATTGGAGGACCTGGGGCAGCAGGGACAACACATAGGCGTGCCAGAATTGTGGATTATGAGACGCTCGCACGATGATTGGACAATGCAATAGCATCATGATTGGCCAGCCAGTGCAGGAAGGCTGGCTAATACATGACGCTATTGCAAATGTGTAGTGTGACTGGTCAGCTCCTTAAATATGCCGCCCTATGCAGCGACTACCAATCGTAACGCAGGAGCTTCCTCCAATAATCGCTGAAGGGGGGCGATTTCACGGAGGCTGTGTCACACCCCAGGGAGTTAACTAGGTGACGAAATAACCTTACCCTACCTTTTTTAGACGCCACTACCATCGAGTTGAAATCAACCTGTTTTAGAGCACTGCTCTGAAACAGGTGCCGCAAGTGACGGGTGGCAACAACCTACTTTACAAGCCGCTAACTCGGGTTGATTTGACGGTGCAAGATACATTTGACTCATAAACCCGGTTGTTTCCACCCTGCTGTAGCTGCGTGTAAAGGTACCTTAAGGCTACGTTCAGACGAGGAGAATTTGGTGAGTTTTACTTCAGTATCTGTAAGGCCATGCTCAGATGAGGCGAACTTGGTGAGTTTTACTTCAGTATCTGTAAGGCCATGCTCAGATGAGGAGAACTTGGTGAGTTTTACTTCAGTATCTGTAAGGCCATGCTCAGACGACGAGAACTTGGTGAGTTTTACTTCAGTATCTGTAAGGTCATGTTCAGACGATGAGTATTTGGTGAGTTTTACTTCAGTATCTGTAAGGCCTTGTGCAGGCGATGAGTATTTGGTGCGTTTTTTACCACAGTATCTGGAAGGCCTTGTGCAGGTAATGAGTATTTCGTGTTTTTTACCTCCGTATCTGTAAAGCCTCGTGCACATGCTGAGCATTGTGTCACATTTAGGGGACTACAACAAGAGTATCCATTTTTTCCAAAAGTTTGGGCCCAGACACCACTTCAGTGGCATCAATTGCCCGCAGTTGCAAGCTTAAAATGGTTCGTGAGGTGACTTTCATGCAGCACATTCCAAAATCCACAAGCCTTTAGTCTCCCCATGTTATCTATAAGATCTGTAAGATCTGTAAGATATGTAACCAAAATCTAAGTAGAGGCCAAAAAATCAATACTTTGAGTAGTTCATGCTTGAACCGTCACATGGATATGAAGCAAAAGCCGCAGTGGGAAGCTCACTGTGCTACAATGCAGCCTAGCAGGCCGGGCCAACCACCGACTGGCCCATCAAGTGCATCCACTGCCTCTTCATCCTCTGTGACTGGTGACAGCAGTCACACATGCTTTTGGACGCAGACCTTCCACCTTTACCCGCAACAGCCAGTGTGATTAGAAGGTCCTCAGTTCTTTTGGAAGTGGAAACACCTGCTGGTGTTGAGCGCTGTCAGACAATAAGAGCACCACCTTTGGATGAAGGCAACATAATATGTCCGCCTGCACCTTCCTCACAGACCAACAGTTTGCCGGGGACACCCTACTCAACCATGTCTCAGCACAGCAGCCAGCCCTCGGTCCCTCAGATGTGGACAAGTAATAGACCATTTCCTCCTGGCCATTACAAAGCTAAGAGGTTGAATTTCACCATCTGCAAGCTTTTGGTTACAGAAATGCTTCGCCTGTTGTACACAGAGGATTTTTGAGACCTTGTGTCCGTCGCAGTGCCCCAGTACCAGATGCACAGTTGCCACTACTTCTCAAGAAAGCTGTGCCTGCGCTACACCGGCATGTCACACAAAAAATCACCGCTTCCTTAAGAAACTCTGTGTGTGACAGGGTGCTTTTCACCACAGACACGTGGACCAGTAAGGATGGACAGGGGTGTTACATGGCGGTGACTGTGCACTGGGTAACTATGAAGACAGCAGGAGAAGGGGCTGCTGCCCAAGTCTTGCCATCCCCACGAGTTGTGCGTCAATCCTCTTTATGTATAAGTTCCTCCACTCCTTCTGCCTCCTCAACCTCATCTCGGTCTTCCACCTGCACCCAAAGCCTGTCTGGTAATGCCACCCGCGTTCTAACTGCGCCCAAGGAATCCTGCACACCTCCTTACTATGATGGCAGCAGGGCTCAACGGCATCAGGCGGTCTTTACCTTGAAATGTCTGGGAAATATGAGTCATACAGCTGAGGATTTGTGGTCAGCTGTGGAGACCGAGTTTCATCAATGCTTGTTTCCACTGAACCTGCAGCCAGGGAAGGCCGTGTGCGACAATGCTGCAATGCTGGATGCAGTGTGACACATGCGTTGCATAGCTCAAATCTTAAACCTGGTTGTCCAGCCAATTTTTGCACACTATCCGGGCCTAGATGGTGTTAAGCAGAGGACACGGTCGCTGTGTGCTCACTTCCGCTGTTCGCATCCCGCAGCTCAACGCCTTGCATCTCTACAGAAGTCGTTCGGCCTGCCAGTTCACTGGCTGAAATGCGATGTGCCGACATGATGGAATTCAACTCTACACATGTTGCAGCAACTGTGGCAGCACCGACGAGCCCTGGTGTAATAAGTCATGACGTATAACCTGTAGAAATTGTTTAAGCGGTTCTTTGGTAGAGCGCTGAGATTACACAAACACAATTATCTCCAATCTCTATCTTTATTCTTTAAAAGATGATGCTCCAAACTCCAACCCACAACATGTTTCGACGTGGCAAACACGTCTTCCTCAAGCGGATCCGCTTGAGGAAGACGTGTTTGCCACGTCGAAACATATTGTGGGTTGGAGTTTGGAGCATTATCTTTTAAAGAATAAAGATAGAGATTGGAGATAATTGTGTTCGTGTAATCTCAGCGCTCTACCAAAGAACCGCTTAAACAATTTCTATTCGTATACATCTCCCTTCGGGGAAAGCAGTCTAACAGAGCTGCAGAGGGAAAGGACTTGATTGACGTCGTCCGGCCTGGCCTTGGTGTGAGCACTTGATCGGCACTTGATCGGGAGCTGAGAGGATCAAGGACACGAAGGAAATACAGGTCTGAGGCTGGCAGCCTGAGCCATAACACACGCTCACATTCTGGTTGTGCGGAACTGGCACAACCACAAAAGGTTAGTTGATCCCTAAGTGCAACCTTAAAATAGCAGGATAAATCCACAGG
Source organism: Allobates femoralis (assembly GCA_033576535.1). NCBI lineage: Eukaryota > Metazoa > Chordata > Amphibia > Anura > Aromobatidae > Allobates > Allobates femoralis. Next base: position 111,287,092 of record JARQOC010000012.1, on the reverse strand, counting down.
TGGCGCAAAACTTTTTTTTTCTTTTCTATGATGTATAACCTGGGCCTACGAGATCCAGAGGTGGGGCAAATCACACAGTTGGAGTGGTCTGAAATGAAGGACCTATGCACCATTGTGTACAGTATTGAAATGTCGACGAAGATGTTTAGTGATGATGATGCCATTATCAGCATGACTATTCCCGTCATTTACATGCTGGAGCTCACTTTAAACAGTATTCAGAGTCAGGTGGTGGCACTAGAGGAGGGGGAGGAAGTACAGGAGGAGTCTTATGCGGAGGGGCTCACAAGATCTCCAAGGTGCAGTTCACAGTTTATGACTGAGGGTCTAGATTATGCTTGCTCAGACCCTTCTTTATCTGAGCCTGGATCCAACTCCAAAAGCTTCTGGGCATCAGTGCAAATAATTTCCTCGTCTTGACTCACAAAAGCTTTGGAGCAGACCTCTGATTCCCAGGCTATAGTATGAGAGAAGAGCGATGCATACTCAACCATCTCTGTACAAAGTTGGTCTCAGGTTTCTTTATTCAGCCTTCCGGCATGAAGCAGGGTTCAAGTTGCAGGGGAGGGGATGGTGGAGGTGCAGACAACAGTGACTGTTTTGGATGTAATCACCCTGTTTCGGATGTAATCACCCTTCAACTGGTTGAAGGGTGATTACATCCGAAACAGTCACTGTTGTCTGCACCTCCACCATCCCCTCCCCTGCAACTTGCACCCTGCTTCATGCCGGAAGGCTGAATAAAGAAACCTGAGAACAACTTTTTACATGGGTGAGTGCCTCCTTTCTTTAAACATTTGGATTATGATCTAGTGCTGACACAGGTGAGCACCCCCATTGAATGACTGTCTGCTGCTATATTGGTATAAGGTGTCCAGTGCCCCGATTCATCCTTTGTGAAGTTTATACTCAACCATCTGTCTTACCCCATACTCAGATGGGTGGCTGGAGACTTGGGAGCTGTGCGGAAGCAAGTGGGATTGGGGTGACACCTCTGAGGACTGGTGTATTTGTGATGTAGAAGTTGAGGTGGAGGAGAGCCCACTTGCTGAAGCGCTTGCTATCCATTCAAGCGCCTGCTCTTTTTGTGCCTCATCGAGAATTGGTATCGATCGTCGTCTGAGTCGTGTCCGTACGAAAGGGATCATATCAGAATCTCCACGGAAAGAAGTGGACATCTTACTTTGGCTGGAAGATTGCCTTTCTTCAGTAGATGTTAATGTAGATTTAGCATCTACTCCACGGACACAAACTTTTTTTCCCTTTCTACCACGCCTACTCCCATTCCCACCAGCAGCAGGCCTTTTGCCACTTATTTTGTATGGGACAAAATTTGCAACTGTACAGAAAGCTGGATGTAAATCAAGCAGAGGTGACTGAACCAACACTGCTACTTGACCCAAAGTGAGACCTGGGCAAGGTGCAGGTAAAAATTAATAGAAACTAACTACACAGGCGGTGTAGTTGTTTGTATTAGAAGTGGCCTACACTTCTTCTTTTTGTGGCACTGCTACTTGACCCAAAGTGAGACCTGGGCAAGGTGCAGTTAAAAATTAGTACCAACTACACAGGCTGTGTAGCTTCTTTCACAAGTGGGCTACACCACTGTGTAAGTGACACTGCTACAGTACTAGCCCAAACAAATTGCCTGGACTAGCTGCAGCCAAAAAATGCCTACTAAGACAGATGGTGTAGCTTTCTTCACAGCAGTGCTACATTACCTGCCCTAAAGGACTCCCAGAACTAGATGTGGCCAGATGCTGTGAAAAACGCTTGCACAGCACTGGCACACTTCTGCCTGGCAAAAACGAATAGGGACTGCTGTAACCTAGCCCTAAAAAGGGCTGAAATTAAAACTAGTCCCTGCTTCTATGAAGTACACCTGAACACCTGAAAAAGGGCTGCTAGACTACTAGTCCCTTGTCCCTAATTGCTACTCCTATGAAGCAGCCCTCAAAAGGGCTGATACTCCTAAAATTCGCACCCTCCCTCCAGTCCCTACTCCCTAAACCTATCTATCTACCTCACTAGCTGAATCAGAACACAATTGCTTGATTTCGCTCTATATCGCTCACAGCAGCAGCAGTGCCGTCTGACACAGAGCTACAGCGATGAGCAAATGGTGGCGATGGAGAAAATGGCTGGCTCTTATAGGGCTAGGACATGTGACTTACACAGCCAATGATGCCTGACCTTGCTTGTGTTCAAAAAATGCACATTGCTGTGTGTATGTGTGATTGGCTGACAGCCTGCACCGCCCCAGTGTATCTGCAGTTTGGAGAAAAAAAATGGAGATCGCTATCATTTCTGCAGCACTGGTACAACCCCCCCTGCACATTATACCCAGAAACTGGATATTCACACGGTTAGGGTTAGGGTTAAGCTTTTGGTGATCGAAGCGTTATCGAACATAACCGCGAACTGCCGAATTTCAAGTTAATTGTTCTAATTCGATGAATGCCTCGAACACCGCCCAAAACAGCTTAAATTTGAGATTGGCAAACAATTCGAATCGAACACCGCTCATCTCTACTGGTGAGGTGTCACACGAGTAGATATTGTGGGCAAGTCACCAACGATGTTATGAGCAGGTATCGTTTGTAAACTCTGTGAACGATCCCTGATCATTGCTGTGAATGGGTGAAGTTGTCCATGACAGTGTTATCGCGGTGTCACACAGAACGATACAGCAGGTTGGTTGACTTGAAATCTTCAGGTTTTTCAACATGTTGAAAAACCTGTGAACTCCAACTTGACCAATTATTGTTGTTGAATCGTTCTGTTACATGCAACGACGCTCTAACGATGTTGTTTCAACATCGTTACAGACGTCACTTTTGAGTGATGTCGTTAACGATGTTGAACCGTGTAATGGTACCTTAATTGGTCTGTAGGAGCCAAAACTCCTAATTGTTGGTACTGGATCAAATACTTATTTCTTTCTTCAAAAACATTTGTATCATTTAGACAATGGGATTTTATGCATTTTATATTTGATAGTCTACCTCTCGCTGTTAAAATTAACCTTCCCTTAAAAGTCTAAACTGTTCATATCTTTGTCAGTGGGCAAACTTACAAAATCAGCAAAAGATCAAATAATTATTTGCTTCACTGTATGTAGATTAAGTCTTTTGTATGAGACTTATAGTCGGTGTATATAGCAATGTTTTATGAGTTTACTTCTTATGTGTTAGATTGTTTCTACAAACAAATGCTTTAATATTGCCCTACAGAGACTGATGAACAAGCCGCAGGACTCTGGCCTGCAGGTGTGAGGTATGGAACTGCAATACACTACACCCACTGTAGTTGAACATAGCTTGCCAAGTGCAGTTGTTAAGGGCCGGAATCATTGCATGTTTTCAAAATTCCCCTAGCATTGCCCATGGTGCTGGAATCACCATCACCTCTGTAGGTGATGAAAGTAGCACCTGTACAATACTAAGAAAATCCAAAAAACGTGTGCTGTTTTTAGAGCTTGAGGACTGTAGATGGCCACCCCTGCCCTAGCAGTCTCTATGGAGGTACCCAGTAGGCAAGAGGAATCCTTGAGCCCTTTCACCACAACTGCAGCTTGCCTTGGACTTTTTTGGTTGTGTGCCCACGATGTGTTATTTGATGTTTTTTTTTATGCAGATTGAGAATATACATCAAAATCTGCATGTCTATCCAGAGGCCAGCAAAGTGTAGGACAGGTCAGAAGTTCTGTGCCCACATACCTTTTTTGTTTCCTTGCACATGTGGTTCAGGTTTCTTTTCTCTGTGGTGACTCCTGAAGTCACCTGAGGACAGCTCAGGTAACCATGGTAACCGCTGTGACAAAATGGACCCCTTTAATATATAATATAGGAGGATTTCTTATTCATCCAGACCATATTGTATTTTGGTTTGTAAACTTGTAATGGCCAAGGAGAATTTCCTACAGCTTTCCATAGATTACTGTGGTTTTAGCTAGCATGGTAATGTAATTATCTAACTTGTTTGTCATTGAAGGCCAGAGAACTTAATTATGCTAATTGTCCATTGCATGCTACCTTGTGGATCCCTGACTCTATGTACATGGCCGCATCTACTATTGTTTAAGTGTCATTGATTGCAGACTCAATGTCTCATACTAACATTCCATTGTATCACTGCTAGGTGCTATATCAGCATTTGGCTCTCCATGTCTGGACTGCAATATGACCAAAAATGTTTATAAGAGGCTTGAGACCCAGCCAATGAAAAGACAGTGTTATTGCACCAATCGTGACATCCCCAATATCCTGCAATGAGGGCTGAGGGTAATATAAGGAGGACATTTCACTTTGACCAGCAGATTGAAGATTGGATACAGGCAGCTAATCTAGGATCTTCGGGTCCGGTTAGCAAGCCATAACCCCAGGCCTAGGCATTTCGGTGCCGACCAAGGGGACCAGAACACTGACTATAGAACCACAAGGACTTCAGTATCAGATTCGGCTGTGATAAAGACTGCATAAGGATAAGGAAGCAACCCAGGTTGGGACGATACAGTCACCTGGCTACAGACTTTGCTGTGCTACATTCTAAACCCTGGTGAGCCAACGGAAGGGTGAGACTCTGTTGCCTGTAACATTGTTGAGTTTTGCTGGTTATGCGTTATATGCTGTTAACTGTTTGGGATCCAATAAAGCCTTAATGTTGTGATTCCCTCACCCTGTGTTGTCTGAGTAGTGTTCTGCCCACGGTTAAGGAGCTCGGGCGTTCAGTTGGGGTGAGCCCTGGTCCACGTTGTCTTTGTAAAGGTGGCTGGGCCTGCAGACGAGAGCACCCACTGACCCCTGGGTCTCCACAGTTAGCAGTCACCATGGTTACCTGAACAGTGACCTCAGGTGTCACTGTTGACTAGACCAGAGCTGGCAGCTCATTCATTCATTGTTTGGAGGCTGCGGTGACAGGACACTGTTATTTACAGCAGCTTGGAATCATGAAGATATCGCAGATCCAAGAGATCACGGAAAGACTGTGCACACAAGCCTAAATGGCAACATTTCTACAGCTAGCAATTTGGCAATCTGCGAGTATAGTATTTGTGCCTGTGGGTGTGTGGCTGGGTATTCACACTTTCTTTCCAAGCTCTCAGGCATGGACAATTAGACGATTCGATGGGACAAGGAAGTGGATGTGGTTGATGTTTGCTGTGTGTGAGCAACTGCAGCTTATGAGCGCCTACTTCCTGAACTGCAGATTGTAAAGGACACAGCCCAGGCGACATGGCAGTGGTTTGACCCACAGACGCAGACTTGGTATCCTGATGTTCCACCCACCTACTGAGGTGCTTGGCTGCTATGTGGTTTAGCACAGACTCAATGCCTTGTCGTACACCACTGACTACACCACATCCACGTCCCTTCACAACAGGCTTTTTTGGCATTTTGTTGACCGATTTTCAAATGTGGATGGCACAAGAAAACCTAACAGTCACAGCCAAAATAGTGTGGAAAATGGCTTGGTGTATGCTTTGTAGCAGCCAGTAGTAAATGCTTGGACTACTGCTTTGCATTGGGCACTAACCGCCTTTTTAAGTGGACTAATATGGACATCACAAGGCAGGCTGTCATCACGAAAACAGTGGGGAAACTAGCCTGGTGCATGCTATTTGGAAGGCAGTAATAAATGTTTGGACTACTGCTTTACGGAGGGCACTAAACGCCTTTTTAAGTGGACTAATATGGACAACAGAAGGCAGGCTTCCCAGTGGGGAAATTAGCCTGGTTCATGCTTTGTAGCAGACTGTAGGAAATGTTTGAACTACTGCTTTGTGGAAGGCACTAAATGCAGTGTTAAGTGGACTAATGTGGACAGCAGCAGCCAGGTTCTGACCACAAAAACAATGTGGAAATTAGCCTGGTGCAGGCTTTGTAGCAGGCAGTTGGAAATGTTTGGACTACTCCTTTGCGTAGGGCACAAACCACCTTTTAAAGTTGACTAATTTGGACAGCAGAAGGCAGGCTCTGAGCACAAAAATGAGTAACATTCACTGGTGCTTTAAAGAAAAGGCAGCAATAAATGCTAGTACTCTGTGCTGGAATAGTAGAGCTTTGCCTCCAACAGTAGCTGTTTTAAGATGGACACTGGAAGAACATTTACCCTCTCCCCACCTAATAATCTCTCCCTCCCTGTACTCTGGCTTTGTTGTGTGTCTTTAGCTCTGAAAAGAGCTATTTTGTGGTGGTATTAAGGAGCTAGTGAGCGGCTCCGTTAAACTGTCCCTGTTCGAGAATCCCTCCCTCCCTGTGCTATGACTTTGTTGTGTGTCTTCAGCTCTAAAAAGAGCCATTGTTTGGGTGGCATTATGGAGCTAGTGAGCGGTTCTTTTAAACTGTCCCTACTCAAGAATCTCTCCCTCCCAATTCTACACCGACCTACTATACACTGCAGGTAACCCTCAAAAGGGCTTTTGTGCTATCAATAAACATATACACTCTCCCTAGCAGCTCAGTGATCTCTCCCTGTGCTTGTAGAATGCAGGCTTTAGATGCAATGTGCGTAAAATGGCGGCGACAACAGGGGTTAAATAGACCCTATGGCGCTGGGAGGCCAGCCAATCACAGTAATGCCCCAAGATGTCTGCAGCATTACTGTGATTGGTTAAGAAGTACAGCATGTTTAGTGGCTGCTAAGGATGTGCCAAAACTGCAGGGCGGGACATCCGAATATAGCAAGGCGAGTGCACAAATACTCGCAAAATAACGATTAAGCCGAATACCGTACTACCCGTGTGAATAGTTATGAATACATTTGCTCATCACTAATAAGGGCCACCTGTCCATGAGGCCTACACTTGTCACTGAACAACTATGATGGCCGCTTTACACGTCCCAACATCGTTTCGATATTGTATACAACGGCACGGGAGCGCGCGCATTTTTGGCAGAAATCCAAGATCGCATAGGAGATGTCACACAGGGAGATATCGGCAGGCAACACAACTGCGATGTATACGCCCCCTCGTACGAGCAACCCAGGGAATGACCATTTAACATGGGAGGGAATAGGGGAAGTTGTTCTCCAAGTCGTTGTTGGGCTGTGACACAGCACGATCCTGCCAGATCGTCCATCCAATATCGGGCAGTTGGAGAGCCTGCTCATTTCTCCCCCGATATCGTTTTGGCATCATTCTTGCATCGAATTGCACATTTATACCACACAGCGCACGAACCACGTGACTTTTTATCGAAGTTGGACGACGATATCGGGACGTGTAAAGCGGCCATTAAGCTATTATTTGTGCCACCTGAGTGTTACGAAGCATAAAATCTATTGAAACTGTTGCATGAGGATAAAGCCCTCGTGGGCTACACCTGTCACTGGACCACCTATGAAGCTGATATTTGTGGCATTATACAATCTTTATTCTTGGTCAATTCATTCCACTTTTGTGGTTTCTGGCCCTAATTTTTTAAAATGTGGAGAATCTTCTTGGGGCCTCTTTGTTGTGTTTGATGAATTTGGCTGGGCTCTCTGAGCATAATGCCAACATGTGTCACTCATGAACCTGTTCCTGATTAATGTTGAAGCTTGAAATGCTGTGCCAGGCCTTTTCCTAGCTATCCATAGTGGTCCATGTTAATACTTTAACTCTAGTAAATGAATGAAACTTTTCCTGGTCCCCTGAAGGTGTTTTCTATGCCTTTGGTTTTGCCTCCTATTGAATCCAATGGGGTTCAGATGTTCGGCAAACTGTTGATCGAACTATTCGGTGAACATATAGTGATTTAGTTAACTGAACCCAAACCTCAAAAGGTTCGCTCATCCCTAGTGACAGCTTTTTCACAGCCACACGCATACACCCACATACACGCAGCTATATACAGTATATCGATTGAGATGAAGATGTTATGCAATGCATGTTATCATGCCCACTAGGAAATTAATAACATGCTCAGTGTGATAACTAGTCAGAGGAACTAATGCCCCCATTGAATAGTCAAAGTCTTTATTAGCATATCATAAATGATCCTTAGAAATCGTATTTGTAAAGGTTGGTTTATGTATGCTGGGACTATCAGACAGGGATTTGAAATATGCGCCTAGAACTGCTGGTGGTTCTGGGTGCACAGGGTACCTGACAGGTTTCCTTTAAACATGGTAGATGTTATTGTTATGCCTCCAGAGGAAGACATTATTTGTGAAACCTGTATTAAGAAACACAATTGTAAGGCTCTGACTGCCATCATGGTTAAGATATGTTGAGAATACGTTGTGATATTTCCTTTAAAAAGTGTATTGATAAGATTTACATTAAACAAGGGTGCATTGCCATGAAACATTCTTATTATGTGTCATTTCTTCTATTACTAGGAATTTCCCCAAAAATAGCTTTTAATCTGATTGGAGTTACTTCTAGCTGGCATCATGAAGAATAAGGTTTACATGTTGAAATTAACTTTATTTAGAGTAGACGAATAGATGGTAATGGAAGAATATTATAAATGATTTCTTCTATTAAAAGCTATGAGTTGTGGCTCTGAAGCTTTCTTGAAACATCTGACAATTGAGCAGAACACAACATTTTAGATGATCCAATCAGAAAGTTTATTAGAGTGATTTTTTTCAACAAAACAATTACTTAAGAGATTAATAAATGAATATTTCTTAATCAGTAATTTTAATATTAATTCAATTTGCTAAAAGAAAATAAAGTCAAGAACATTACACAGATAAATCATCAGTAATGACATCAGGTCTTTTGCAGAGTGATCCTATAGGATTTCAGTGTATTCCGATGTGTTGCAATCTCCAGTTATACTGTGGAGAAAAAACAAAGGTGTTTTAGAATAACAAAAAAATCCAAAAGAATGCATTATGCTATGTAAAAATGTAATGTCTTTTATTTTAAAGCAAATTTTTTTCCAAAACTTTTCTGTTAAAAAAAAAACCCTAAAGGATTTATTGCCAATATCTAACATAGAAGGGTGGCTGATAGAGTTTGTGCAAGTTGATTTGCAAGACCCGGTCTATAGGCCACATCACTAATCTGTGGCTGGAGTATTGGAGCCATGAGGAACGTCTCCTACCTCCTGGATTTCATGGCTCTTATTTGAATTAGCTAGTCTGATAAGTGTGTGATAGTATACCAGGCTGCCTAATCAAAAGTAGAGCCACAGATGCCTGAAGATAGGAGGTGGTTCTTGAAGCTCCCCTCCAGTAGCCACTGATTAGGGACGTTTTCAGTAGACCGAATCATGTCAATCAGTTCCACAAGATTTAAAAATTACACAAGCAATCCTATTTAAATAGGAAATATGTATTGCTCATTCCCTCAGTGGTTGACTTGGAAGATCCAGGAATAATATAAACAATCAATGAATTTAGTAGAGACTTTGTAAACCTCATTCCCTCATTGGTGGACTCGGAAGATCTAGGAATTACACAGATAACCCAATAATTTCACTAAAGACTGTGTAATCCTCATTCCCTCGGTGTTGGACTAGGAAGATCAAGTAATTATATATACAAATTGATGGTTGAAATTCTTCATTTTTCATTTTCGTTTTTTGCTTCCCTGCTTCCAAGAGCCATAACTTTTTTATTTTTCCGTCAATATAGATATGTGATGGCTTGTTTTTTGCGGGACGAGTTGCACTTTCATATGCAATAATTTATTTTGCCATATAATGTACAGGGAAATTGCAAACAAATTATAAATGCAGTGAAATTGCAAAAAAAAGTGCAATACACATTTGTTTTTTGGGTATTTTAGTCGCCATATTCACTATATGGTAAAACCGACATGAAAGGGTGATGTCTCGGATCGGTACGAGTTCGTAGACATCCAACATGTATACCTTTACTGGTATCTAGGTGGTGAAAACAAATTCAGAAGTTTGAAAAAAAAATTGACTTTTACGCCATGTTCTGCGACCCGTAGCGCCCTCATTTTTTGGGATCTGGGGCTCTATGACAGCTTATTTTTTGCGCCTTGAGCTAACGTTTCTAGTGATACCATTTTTGGAGGGATCCACAGTTTTGATCGCCCGTTATTGCATTTTATAACAATGTTGCGGCCACAAAAAAAACTGAATTTTGGCATTTGGACCATTTTTTTTGTTACAGAGTTTACGGCTCTCAGTAACTGATTTAATATGATGATAGATCGGGTGATTCTGAACGCGGCGATACCAAACGTGTATTTTTTTTTTAATACTTTTATTGTGATTGGGAGAAAAGGGGGGTGATTTGAACTTTTATATATATATAATATATATATATATATATATATATAATATAATTTTTTTTTTTTTTTACAGGTTTTTAAAAACTACATTTTTTAATTAATTCTTATTTTTACACTGCCTCTTTAAGAGGCACCTTGCTGCACAGTCGGATCACTTCTGGGAGATACAGGTGAGCTGCAGCTCATCTGTATCTCTCAGAATCGCAGACTAGTTGTGTTTGGCAGCGCCTGCCAACCACACCCCGGAAGTGCTCTCTGACAGCATCCAGGGTCTAGCCAGGACCCCGGGCTGTCACGTGAGCGCCGGATATCCCGCGATATTATCGCGGGTTCTCCAGAGCAGGCGGGGAACAGCACATTCCCCGCTGCGGTCGCCTTGGATCCCGCTGTCAGTGATTGACAACGGGATCCAAGGGGTTAACAGTGCCGATCGGATCCGGGATCCGATCGGTGCTGTTACCCTGACATCTCAGCTGATGAGATCAGCTGAGATGTCGGGGCTTTGATGTGAGCGCCGCGCCGGAGCTCACATCAAACCCCCCTTTCCGGCCCATGACGTCATAGGTCAGGAAGGGGTTAATTCCCTCAATGGTGGACTTAGAAGGTCCAATAATTACCTAGACAACCCAATGATTTTCAAATGATTGTATAATGCCAATTACACCATTGGTGGCTCTTTTTGCCATTTTGTCTCCGAGATAACCGTTAATAACTTGACATTTCAGTAATGGGTCATATATGCTTCCATTGAATTCCATATAAAATGATGTGTTGTGATTTTCGAGTTAATAGAAAGGTTGGCTTAGTCTTGAAACTTCTCTTAGGGCCACGTCACACACACAGATATCTGTGCAGATATTGTTCGCAGATCTCTGGTTGCAGTGAAATCATGGACTCATTGTTCCATTTGTACACAGCCACAAAATGGGACAATCTGTCCATGATTTCACTGCAACCAGAGATCTGCTAACAATATCTGCACAATTATCTGTGTGTGTGACGTGGCCCTTAAGGCCATGTTACACACACAGATATCTGTTCAGATATTGGTCACAGATCTCTGGTTGCAGTGAAATCATGGACACATTGCTCCATTTTGTGGCTGTGTACAAATGTAACAATGTGTCCATGATTTCACTGCAACCAGAGATCTATGACCAATATCTGAACAGATATCTGTGTGTGTAACGTGGCCTTAATCAAAATGGAGACTAGTTACAGAAGTGTCTAACTCTGATACATGAGCAATCCATCAATTTGAATGTGTATTGTGTAGACAATATTTTCCCCTATAATGGTCCCACTGGGAAACTGAACACTTACTACCAAGTTTTCTTGCAGATTATAGTTGACTTCCACAAAACCTAGCAGACTCTTGGTCCTTTTAACTAAGTAAGTTGTACAAATTGAAAGATATTAAAAATATAGCGCAATAGAAGTTAATCCCTAGAAATGAGCTAACTTTCCCTGAACATGTTCACCAATTCCAAACATTGCAGATTCTGTTCTAGATTTGAAACCCAAGCAAGTTACCAAAAAATCAGCAAATACAGCTTCATTCAGGAAAAAAATTCCAAATTTAAAATGGCCCTAAAACTTTCTCTGATTGTTTGGGACCAATACGCTTGCCGGAAGATGATCTGGCTGGGAACAACATCTAACCATATTATTATGGGGGACTTCAACTACCCTGAAATACATTGGGGATCAGAAACCTGCAGTTCCAGCAAAGGTAATACGTTTTTGAAAACTATGAGAGACAATTACCTTTCACAACTGGTTCAGGACCCAACAAGAAGGGAGGCACTGTTAGACCTAATATTAACCAACAGGCCAGACCGCATATCAAATATACGGGTTGGAGGTCACTTGGGTAATAGTGATCATAACATAATAAGTTTTCAAGTATCCTTTACTAAGATGTGTAGTAGAGGGACTACAAGGACACTAAACTTCAGGAAGGCAAAATTTCAACGGTTGAGAGATGATCTTAGTGCAATAAACTGGGACGATGTCCTGAGACATAAAAGTACACAAAGCAAATGGGAGATGTTTATCCTGAATAGGACCTGTGCACAATATATACCCTATGGGAATAAGCATGCTAGAAATAGGAGGAAACCACTATGGCTAAATAAAGCGGTAAGAGGTGCAATATGTGACAAAAAGAAAGCATTTGGGGAATTAAAGCAAGTAGTTAGTGATGAAGCATTAAATAAATACAGAAAATTAAATAACATCTGTAAAAAGCAAATCAAGGCAGCAAAGATTGAGACAGAGAGACTCATTGCCAGAGAAAGTAAAAGTAATTCCAAAATATTTTTTAACTACATAAATAGTAAGAAACTAAAAAATGATGGTGTTGGCTCCTTTAAAAATAGTCTGGGTGAAATGGTGGATGAGGATGAGGAAAAAGCCAATATGCTAAATGACTTTTTTTCAACAGTATTTACACAAGAAAATCCCATGACAGACAATATGATCAGTGATAACAAAAATTCTCAATTAAATGTCACCTGCTTAACCCAACAGGAAGTACGGCATCGTCTAAAAAATCACTAAAATTGACAAATCCCCGGGCCCGATGGGATACACCCCAGAGTGCTGCAGGAATTAAGTACTGTCATAGATAGACCTTTATTTTTAATATTTAAAGATTCCATAATAACAGGGTCTGTACCACAGGACTGGCGTATAGCAAATGTGGTGCCAATATTCAAAAAGGGGACAAAAACTGAACTTGGAAATTATAGGCCAGTAAGCTTAACCTGTACTGTGGGTAAAATCCTAGAGGGTTTTCTAAGAGATGCTATACTGGAGTATCTGAAGAAAAATAACCTCATGACCCATTATCAACATGGTTTTACGAGGGACCGTTCCTGTCAAACTAATCTGATAAGCTTCTATGAAGAAGTAAGTTCTGGACTGAACCAAAGAAATGCAGTGGATGTAATGTATATAGACTTTTCAAAAGCTTTTGATACGGTGCCACACAAAAGGTTGATACATAAAATGAGGGCAATGGGGATAGGGGAAAATATGTGTAAGTGGGTTAAGAACTGGCTTAGTGATAGGAAACAAAGGGTGGTTATTAATGGAACACACTCAGAATGGGTCATAGTTAATAGTGGGGTACCACAGGGGTCAGTGTTGGGCCCGCTTCTATTTAATATATTTATTAATGAACTTGTAGGGGGCATACAGAGTAGAATCTCAATATTTGCAGATGACACTAAACTCTGCAGGGTAATCAATACAGAGGAGGACAATTTTATATTACAGGAGGATTTATGTAAACTAGAAGCTTGGGCTGCTAAATGGCAAATGAGCTTTAATGGGGATAAATGTAAAGTCATAGAACATAATTTTACCTCTATACAAGTCACTAGTGCGACCACACTTAGAATACTGTGTACAATTCTGGTCTCCGGTGTATAAGAAAGACATAGCTGAACTAGAGCGGGTCCAGAGAAGAGCGACAAAAGTCATTAGAGGACTAAGGGGTCTGCAATACCAAGGCAGGTTATTAAACTTGGGGTTATTTAGCTTGGAAAAACGAAGGCTTAGGGGTGATCTTATAATAATGTATAAATATATGAGGGGACAGTACAGAGAACATTCTAATGATCTCTTTACTCTTAGGCCTGAGACTGGGACAAGGGGGCATCCTCTATGTCTGGAGGAAAGAAGGTTTAATCATAATCACAGACGCGGATTCTTTACTGTAAGAGCAGTGAGACTATGGAACTTTCTGCCACATGATGTTGTAATGAGTGACTCACTACTAACATTTAAGAAGGGCTTGGATGCCTTTCTTGAAAACTATAATATTACCGGTTATATATACTAGATTCTTTGATAGGGCGTTGATCCAGGGAACTAGTCTGATTGCCATATCTGGAGTCAGGAAGGAATTTTTTTCCCCAATGTGGAGCTTAGTGTTGCCACATGGGTTTTTTTTTTGCCTTCCTCTGGATCAACATGTTAGGCTATGGGTTGAACTAGATGGACTTAAAGTCTTCCTTCAACCTTAAAAACTATGTTACTATGTTAGGAGTCTTCCCAGCCATGAGGTCTACAATTTTTTATTTTTTTTTAACCTGTAGATTTTTTTTGAGCTTAAAACAATTTTTTAAGCTTCCTGGAATTTGAAGGTGCTTTTGGACTTGCAGGGTGTGAATTTTGGAAACAGTGCCAGATGTTGCAGCAGCTGTGAAGTCCAGGAAGCTTGCAATGTCATGAAAACATCCAATTAAGAAAGCCTAATAGTCTTAATTTTTTTAAAAATGTTTTCTTATTTTCTTATTTATTATTAATATTATTATTACATATTTTTTTTTTTTGGAGCGCAAATCTTTATTATTGCAAAGAGTTTCAGCATGCAAAGTCATCTCATCTACACTTATATGATAGCAATTCATATAAAAATAGCATATAACCATTATATGTTACATATACATGATCTTATAAGTCTGTTCCCACTCATGAAACAATATACTATGGATATTGCTTCTTGAAAATGTGCAATAACTTTATTTTATTTCATTCCATTCGTTTAGAATAAAGATTTTTGGCATGTGCACAAGTGTGTTATATGTATTATTAACACTGAACTTGTCCTTGCATTTCTGCTCACTAGCCTTAGTCAGAATTTCAGATGAATTGGTGGTGAGTTAAATAAACGTATTTGTTTTTCTTATTTCTTCTCCAAATATGTCAAATAATCACTCTGCTTTACTACAAGCTCAGCGTTAGCTGTGGCCTGGGGAATGAGATTTGCAAATCAGGTGCCTTCTGCAGCCCACCCCATGGAGGGGTTAATGAGGAGGTAGGCTACAAGATTGTGCAAACAATAATATCCTGAAAGTGACTTTTTGTGTCTTGGCACCAGAGGAGGCAGAACCCTGGGCAAATCAAAGTAGTGTTACTGCTTAGCCGGGTGCCATCTTGGCAGTCCAGTACTATACAGCTGCTTTGCAGTCCATATGTAATGCTGCTATAGTTAATCAGAGTTAATTTCCTTTGGCACATTGAGAGGTAATCTGTAGATGCTGCTGTATTGCTTTGCAGCTCTGCAGGTGCAGGTAAAGGTGGAGGTGGAGGGGTGTGTCAGATCATTCCATTCTCCACTTCTCCAGCCTTTAAGTAGTTCCATTTCTTTCCACTGGGTGTTACAGATAGAATTCCACTCTGCCTTTAACCATGAGAGCTGAAAATTTCTCTGCACTTGCTTAAGTATTTTGTGCTTGTCTCTTGGAAGTTGCTGTGTATCCTCTGTCCATGGTGGAAGGTGAGAGGGAGTAACACAGGGCTGGTTGAGGAGCAGATTGCAAGGGTTGTGGTCCTGACCTCCTTACCATCTGAGGTACATCTGGGAACAGGACTAGTCCGTAATCCCAGTCCAAGGCCCGACTAACTGCCGAGGTTTCCTTAACCACTTTCATGACACTGTAGAACGCAGTTTGGCTATGAGGTATGCCGGCTCTGGAGGATGTCATCTTCCTGACCACCCCAGGGGCATAGGGTGCTTTAGCATCAGAATTTGAGCAGCCTGCACAGGACACATGCAACCTGGAGTTCTACTGCACTACCCACATTGAGACTCACATGCAGTTAGTTCAGAATTAAGTGCTGGACTTATATGCCATAGAAGCACCTGAAGAGCTCACAGTCAGGAGATAAGCCGTTCCTCATGCTAGCTGGGAGCACCAGATGTCACAATCCGGAGGTCCTTGCAGCATGCCTAACATTCTTACACCTGCAACCAGTGCCACAGCTGCTAGGTTGGCAAATCCAGGACCAAGAGCATAATGAGGAAGAAGAGGAGCCAGAGGAGGATGAAGAAGAGGAGGAGATGGCAGAGGCAGAAGGCCCCTGTTTCAAAGCCATGTGTGGCTCCCCTGTCAGAGGCCTTCAACTGGGAGAATGTCACGTTGGGACCCCTACCCCTCCAATAAACTATCCAATATGGCATGAACCACCCCATACTGTCTCCTTTTTTGAGGAAGTTCGGGTCATGGATGCCTTCGCCCCAGAGTGGTTGCATGGGCCAACGGCCAATGAATTTGGCAACAAATGTACCCAAGGCAAAGTGGTGGCATCTATCCAGGACAGGGGGTTTGGCTTCATAGCCAAACAATGGTCATTGGTGCTAGGTTAACCAGTAGAAAACTGCACCCAATCTATGTTGGGCAGGATTTCACCTTCATGAAGGTGATGGGAAGCAAGAGATGGTTCTTGGTTGGCATAAGTCAGGTTGCCAACACCACTGACTTTGAAAAGTGGCAGAAGGAGGCTGATCATCAAAGAATGTGGCGTCGGGAGGAGGCTAGGCCTTTTCACTCAAATTAAAGTGGACTTCCCTAACATAAGGCATGTTCTTGGGTTTCTGACCTGTCCCTTAGTTGGCATTTGTCCGAAGAAGGACTTTTTTTTTTTTTTTTGTTGTTGTTTTTCACTTCAAGAGCCTGTTTTTTTGTTCATTTTATTTTATCCCTTCCCAGGTTTAGTGCTGGTTGCATTCTGCACTACATGCAGCCTTTTGGCTACATCTCTTAGCCCTTAATGGACTCTGCCATTATGGGACTTTGCACCATGGTAATGTAGTCTGCTGATTCTTGAGGGACTTTACTTATATATACTGTGTATATTCATATATGTGTGTTTGAGACTTATTATACTGTGTTCTCTGCTGCAGTAAAGTTTTTTTTTTTTTTTTTTTTTTTACTTCACTCCTTGTGTTCGGGACTTTTTCTGCAAAAAGGTGTTTGATATTGCTCTACAGAGATGGGCAAACAAGTAGCAGGCCTCTCTCCTAATGGTCTGAGGTATGGAAATGAAAACAGTACAGACACTCTTGCAGAACAGGGCTGGCCAATTGCAGGCCTTAAAGGGAACCTGACCCCTAAAAATCACCCCCAGCCTATCAATACCTGTTCTCGCACCTTCATTATGGTATTCTACCTATCCCTTTGTGTCCTAAATGTGTATTTTGGAAGTTGAAAAAAGTGCTTTTCATACTTACTGAACTGAGGCTTCTCGTTCCCTGAGAAGTCGCACAGGGCGTTACCTGTGGCTTCTTTTCACCGCCTCTACCGCTTGTATTCACACCCCGATGAGCGTGATAATGCTTCCCAATCATCCTCGCCCTCCTCCATGGGCGGATTAGCCGGCATGACGCTAATCGCATCATATCCAGCTTGGATGAGATAGGTACACCCTTTGGGTGTATCGACGGACCTCACGATGCGCATTGTGCATGCACGAGGTTTGCTTTACGGCAGCTCATCTGTGATCTGTGACGAGCTGCCGTAAAGCATACTTCGTGCATGCACAATGCGCATCGTGAGGTCCGTCAATACACCCAAAGGGTGTACCGACGTCATCCGAGCTGGATATGACGCGATTAGCGTCATGCCAGCTAATCCGCCCATAGAGGAGGGCGAGTATGATTGGGATGCATTATCACGTCCATCAGGGCGTGAATACAAGCGGTGGAGGCAGCAAAAATAAGCCACAGAGAACGCCCTTTGCGACTTCTCAGGGAACGAGAAACCTCAATTAATTAAGTATGAAAAGCACTTTTTTCAACTTTCAAAAGACACATTTAGGACACAAAGGGATAGGTAGAATACCATTATGAAGGTGCAGGGACAGGTATTGATAGGCTGGGGGGTGATTTTTAAAAGTTGCTAACAGTACATGTTTTCAGGATTTCCTTAGCAAGGTGCTGAAATCACCACCTCTGCAGGTGATTAAATTAGCTCCTGCAGATGCTAAGGATATCCTAAAAATTTGCATTGTTTTCAGAATTTGAGGATTGAAGTTAGCCACTCCTGCTTTAGATGTCTCTGTGGAGGCAAGAGGAATCCTCCAGCCCTTTCACCACAACTGTTGCTCTCCTGGGGCGCTAAGGCCTTCTGCCCACTGTGTGTGTTGTTGGATTTTTTTTTTTTATTGAGATTGAGAATCTGCATTATAATCTGCATGTGTATCCTAATGCCAGCAAAGTATATGACAGTTCAGAAGTGCAGTGCCCACATCACTTTTTTTTTCCTTGCACATGTGGTTGAGATTTCTTTTTTGTGCCCCAAAATCTTCACTAAATCTGCAAGGAGAAAAGCACACCTTGGTACAGCACTTATGAACTCTCATAGACTTTTTTAGCTTCAAAATAGACATGCAGATTTTGATGCATATTCTCAAAATTTGCTTCAAAAGAAGCATCCCCCATTCTTAAAATCTGCTTTCACAGAAAGCATCCCCCAGACTGTATACTTTGAGAGCAGGCATGTAGTCACTTGTAAGAGTATATACCATTGAGATATATCTGCCATGTCTCGCCCAATATTGAGGCTCTCATGAGACAGCTAGTGTTACAAGCGCTGATGCCACTGAACTTATGTTGGGTCACACACTGGGGTTCCCTGTGTGTGACACCCACTATGTAACCTGGGACAACCTCTGGAAAGTGATAACAAAGGTGTCTGCGTTTCATGAGCAGGTCCGGAAGTCTGATAACAGTAGTGCTGAAGCTTGCTATGTAGTAGTGTAGGAAGATAATGTTTGTGCCAAAACAGCGGGGCTCCACTGTAGAACGGTTTGAGCTGTTTTTGGCAGCTTTTGGGCCCCTTAGAAGTTGTTTTCTAGGCCTTTGATTTTGCCTCCCGTTGATTTGAATGGTGTTTGGAAGTTCGGTGAACTGTTCGCCGATCTATTTAGTGAACATATGCCCATTCAGTGAACTAAACAAAACTTGAACTTTAAAAAGGTTTGCTCATCTCTATTACTGACTTCTTGAAAAATATATGTATATGTATCATCGTTTTGTGACCATATCAATCTCTTTACTGAATAGTGTGATTATCAAATTCTTAGTTTCCCACATGCAAGAAAATATAAAGAAAAATCTGTCATACTTACTAAAGGTGTATGTTGCCAGGAACCCTTTAGCCACAGTGTTTATATCACTTCTAAAAAATATCACCAGAATATTGGAGGTAGAGGTAATGTCAGGGAGGCTTCTTTCACCACAGTATTCACCATATTTCTTGCTTCCATCCCAGACTATTATATAATCATATGAGCATATGTATGAATCCTCTAGTTTGAAATCAAGAAAGGTCAGGGCAACCTGTAAAGACCGGAAGGAGACATTGTAATGGTTTGGACATACAATTCACTATATTTGATCTCTCTATCACATATGGGTTAAGTATGAGGCATACATAAAAGAAAATTCTAATTTGCATATGGTTGGGAAGAATTATGGGGCAAATTCATGAATTAATCTATGTCACTGAGAAACTACCCAACCCAGAAAAATATAGACTTAAAGGGAACCTGTCACCGTTTTTTTCATGTGTGAACAGAGACTACCAACCTCAGCAGCACCTGTGTTGCCTTTTTTACATTCAAAAAACCTTATTAATTTCTCCCTCGCTCTTTGTATATCTGGATGGATGTCTGATCCGATAGGCATCCTTGGTGCGGTGTCTATCCCTCCTCTGAACTGCTGATTGATTTTCTCTTTCTTTGATTGCCGTTTGTGACTACTCCTGGGTCATCCACATAGCCAGATGAAATCTTGCTTGTTCGTAGACACATCACCGGCTTGTGCATGCAAACTTTACTCTGCCCTACTGCGGCCAGAGCCTAAAACATAACTATACATGCACAAGCCAGCAATGTGTCTGCACAGGCACTAAATTTCGCCTTGCCACATTAATGACAAAGGCCAGAGTCACACACACATACCAATCCATTTTTCTAAGTTTTTTCCATGACCAATCTGTTTTTTCTAGGATGCATTTTGTGCCTCCTGTGTCCCTGGACGTTTTTTGGACTTAGGCTAGGGCCACACTTGGGTGCCTGCATCCGTCTACTGGATACATTACTGCATCCAGTTTTTTTAGTTACCATCTTCATGTCATTTTTGCCTCAGTTAATGTTTGCGTTAAAGCTAGGTACATTTATGTACCTAACGTTAACGCATGCGTACCTATTTGTACCATGCCCATGTTAAAAAGTCACATGCATTTTTGGATAATGCACCAAAAAACGTTTCAGAACCTTATTAAAACCGGATTTCTCAAAAACATAATCCGGCAAACGGATTGCACTTTTGAGACATTTTGCAATCGCTTTTTTGCATTGGAGCTTATGGCTGCGTTAACAGATCTGTTTTTCAAGGTTTTACAATGATAAAACTGGATCCAGTAGCAGGACTGCAGACGCAAGTGTGGCCTTGGCCATAGTCATTTTTTCCAAAAAAAGCATGCAAAAACGCATGTGTTAACGCATGGTGCCTATATGTACAATGCATTAACGCATGCGTTTCCCTTAGGCCCCCATGTTAAAAAAATGCATGCGTTTTTTTGCTGCACCCAAAAACACTGCTAGCTGCGTTTTTAGGGATGCTGAACAAAAACGAATGCGTTTTTGAAAAACACATTTCACCATGCGTTAACGCTTATGCGTTTTTAGACTTAGACAAAAAATGACAAAAAATGATTCCAAAAACGGATCCTATGCAAAAACTGATGCCATGTGTGACCCTAAGCCATATGCCATGAGTTAAGCTCTGCCCGCAGTAGGACAAAGCAAGGTGCACATATGTGAGCCAGCGATATTTCTATGCAGACACGAGATTTTGCCCAGCTATGTGGATGACACAGGAAGTGTCAATTAAAGTCAGAGGATGTGGATTGGTGGTTTCATAACATGTCCTAAATACTGTAACCAGCAGTGATTGAGTAGTGTGCACTATAAAAAGTAGTGTCGGGCAATTTTCCAATACTCTTTGACAAAGCAATGTGCAAAATATGGATTACGATCAGAGCATTTATTAGCATGGTGGGTGGTGAACATTACCTTTAATGTCCTTAGGACTTATTCTCTGCACAGGAGCTTACCGTATATACTCGTGTATAAGCCGACCCGTATATAAGCCGACCCCCCTACTTTTGTCCCCAAAACCTGGGAAAACGTATTGACTCGCGTATAAGCCGAGGGTGGACTCCAGCACAGGTATACAGCCCCCAGCAGTGATGGTATACAGCAGGTCCCCAGCATCGTATAAAGCCCCAGCAGTGTGGTATATAGCCGGTCCCCAGCATCGTATACAGCCCCAGCAGTGTGGTATATAGCAGGTCCCCAGCATTGTATACAGCCCCAGCAGTGTGGTATATAGCAGGTCCCCAGCATCATATACAGCCCCAGCTGTGTGGTATATAGCAGGTCCCCAGCATTGTATACAGCCCCAGCAGTGTGGTATATAGCAGGTCCCCAGCATTGTATACAGCCCCAGCAGTGTGTTATATAGCAGGTCCCCAGCATTGTATACAACCCCAGCAGTGTGGTATATAGCAGGTCCACAGCATCATATACAGCCCCAGCAGTGTGGTATATAGCAGGTCCCCAGCATTGTATACAGCCCCAGCAGTGCCAGCCCATTATACAGGCCCCCCTCACAGTATGGCGGCGCCCCCCCCTCACAGGATGGCCCACCTCACACAGCGCAGCGCACATACATTACCTGGCTATCAGCTGTCACCCTCCGGTGGCGGATCGCGGCTCCTGGGCTCCGGGCTTCCATCTTCATCTCTGTCTTCCTTCTTTGTGGCCGGGGCTCATCGCGATGACGTCATCGCGACTCCGGCCGGTCACGTGTCAAGCAGGAAGACAGAGATGAAGATGGAAGCCCGGAGCCCAGGAGCCACGATCCGCCACCGGAGGGTGACAGCTGATAGCCAGGTAATGTATGTGCGCAGCGCTGCGTGAGGGGGCCATCCTGTGAGGGGGGGGCGCCGCCATACTCTGAGGGGGCACTGACTTGCGTATAAGCCGAGGGGGGACTTTTATACGCGAGTATATACGGTAATTGATATGTGGGATTTTTTTTACTGTTGAATAAGTAGCAGTGTAATATACTTTTTGTTATTATTTTTGTTTTTTTAGAGAGCAGCGTTGATATCAATAATTAAAATATTATTAGCATTATTTCTGTTCCTGTTTTTGCATTTAAAACTACTGAAATTTTTGGCACAATTCTTGTCCCTTCTTAGTTTGTATAAGGGTGAATCTCATGTCAGGTCATTTTTCAGTATGACACTAATAGTAACCTTAAATAGTGCCTGGGCAGTTCTTTCAGAATACGTAAAATCATTACTGTACCCTTTGTAGTTATCTTGCTATAAGCATCTTCACACCCAGCAGACAGCTGCTTGACTAGTCCGGTCCATTACTTTTACTGATGAACAGTTCACAGTATTTAAATGTTCTTTCATTATTCACTACTTCCCAAGCAGCTACCCACCCTACCCCTGTGCTAAGCGTCTCACTTTCATTTTAATTTCCCTGTGGTGCTTCTGCAAAAGAGGGGGAGGGTGAGACTGCAGGCACATACCTAGCCTAGCATCAGACAAGGAAATCTCCTCCATCTGTTGCTCTGAGCACAAACCATGCTGTCTGTGAGAGATTCTATGTGTTTTTTTTGAACATTTTGCTGCATACAAGGAGAGCAGACAGAAGGCTACAGCCCCCCCCATGTGAGTGATTTCTACTGAACTTTCCTTGTGTGCAGGGCAGTGGTGTCACTACATGAATATTCATTCCTTGGGGAGTGTGCAGCAGAGAACTAAGTGATCACTCACTATGATTTACAGATTGATTAAATCTCTTTATTTGCAGTTCACAATAAATCTCTTTATTTGCAGTGATAAGGGGGAGTATAAATAAAAGAAATGCATTAATAGAAAAGCTTCACCAGAGGAATTAGAAAATGATATCAGTTACATATGGATTTTTGAGCGGACAGATTCCCTTTAATTCTTTATCTATGTTGCTGCTCTAAAGCTTTTGTATGTGTTAAATATTTATCTGTCTTGTATATACATATATTTAAAGGGAACCTGATCTCGAAAAATGAGCCCCCAGCCTCTTCATACCTGTCTCTGCACCATGCTAATACATTTCTAACCATCACTTTGTGTGTGTAAAGCAATACTGCAAAGTTTATAAAAGTTGTTTATATACCCTCTGATCTGCGTCTTTTTATTATTTGAGAAGCCTCAAAAGGCGTTCCTTTCTGCTTCTCCCCGCCACCTGCTTGGTAATTATTCATGCCCCGATGGGTGTGCTAAACAGCAGAGAGCCTGTGCGAATCAGCAAAGGGGCGGTAAAACCGCTATGACGAAAATCGCATCATAACGGCTTTACCGCCCCTTTGCTGATGCGCACAGGCTCTCTGCTGTTTAGCACACCCATCGGGACGTGAATAATTACCAAGCAGGTGGCGGGGAGAAGCAGAAAGGAACACCTTTTGCGGCTTCTCAAATAATGAGAAGTCGTAGATCAGAAGGTATAAAAACAACTTTTATAAACTTTGCAATATCGCTTTACACACAAAGGGATAGCTAGAAATGCATTAGCATGGTGCAGGGACAGGTATGAAGAGGCTGGGGGCTCATTTTTTGAGGTCGGGTTCCCTTTAATAAAAATTCTAGTTTTATATCTCTAACACTGTAATACTGTAATTTCCTCCGGGATCAATAAAGTTTATCTTATCTTTTCTTTATTAAGGCTATTATCAAACTTTTTATTTGCATCATTGTAAAGAAATAGAAGAAATCCTTACCCTCTTTCCAACCGGAGCTGTGATTGTATAGTTACATACCATACCCGGTTCATAGTTATCGGGGTAATTTTTGGAAGTAACATTTCTTCCGGGTGCATAGAAAGTTCCTCCACATGGAGCTGTAAAAATGATGTTTTACCTCATTAATAAAGTACAAATAAAAAATGCTATATATGTTTACACTTCTTCTGGTTAGTTACTAATTTTTGTAAGTCTGTATTTTTCAAATTGCATTTACTACCAAGAAATATTAGTTACGGTATATATTTCTCAAAAAAGAGAACCATGAGAAAAAAGTTGTTAAAATATAATTTACTAAACAAGTTATATAAAAAGTTATTATTACAAAATACATGAAAGGGCCTCACTAAAGGGGAAACCGAAAGAAACAATAAGCGAAACGTGGAATACTTATAGTGGTGAGTATTCCACATATTGATTAGATATTACTGTTATGAGAACAATATTGCTGTTATTTCACAGTCAGGATATCATTGTTGTCTCCACAGGTATACAGCATCAGGATATACTTTGTATATATGGGATCATTATAGGTATACAGCATCTACATATTTGTATCTGTGGCACAATAGGATATACTTTGTATATGGGATTAATAGTGGATTTGTTTTTGCACACTGATTCATACTATTATTTTGCATGGAATATATTATTATAAGGAACAATATCATAGTAGCATAGATATTAGGCAAAATAATAGTATGAATCCGTGTGCAAAAACAAATGCACGAATGATCCTATATACAAAGTATATCCTATTATGTCCCAGATACAAATATGAAGATGCTGTATACCTATGCTAACAGTAAAGTAATAAGTGCAAAATAGTGCTCATAACAATAATATGTAATGAATAAGTAGAAAACTCACCACTCTAAATATCCAAGGTGTCGTGGTCTTCCACCCCGATGTATGTTTCGCTTTATGCTTCTTCCGGGGGCCCCTTTAGTGAGTCAACCCTTATGCATTTTTAAATATTAACTGTTTTTTATATTTTGTTCTATACATTATATTTATAATACATTTTTTTCTTGTGGTTACCGTATATACTCGTGTATAAGCCGACCTGTGTATAAGCCGACCCCCCTACTTTTGCCCCCAAAAACTGGGAAAACTTATTGACTCGCGTATAAGCCGAGGGTGGACTCCAGCACAGTGTATACAGCCCTCAGCACAGGGTATACAGCCCTCAGCACAGGGTATACAGCTCCCAGCACAGGGTATACAGCTCCCAGCACAGGGTATACAGCTCCCAGCACAGGGTATACAGCTCCCAGCACAGGGTATACAGCTGCCAGCACAGGGTATACAGCTCCCAGCACAGGGTATACAAGACCCCATCCCTGGTATACAGGCTCCCCCTCACAGTATGGCGCCCCCCCCTCACAGTAAGGCCTCGCCATGCTGCCGCTGCTCACTGTAGAATAAATAGTGTTATTAGCTCTCACCCTCGCTCCTGGCTGTGCATCTTCCCTCCTTCCTGCTTGTCCTGTGACCGGGGCTCACGGCGATGACGTCACCGGCCGGTCACATGACATGCAGGGAGGAGGGAGGATGCACTGAGCCCAGAGCGAGGGTGAGAGCTAATAACACTATTTATTGTACAGTGAGCAGCGGCAGCATGGGGAGGCCTTACTGTGGCGGGGGGCGCCATACTGTGATGGGGAGCCTGTAATGCGATATGCACTGCTCCCCCCGTGGATGGGCGGGGGATGCAGTGCATATCATGAACAAGTTATGAGCGGCTGCACGTCACGAGTCGCTCATATTACAGCCTTCCCCACCTCCTCCAGCCTCCTCCTGCTCCCGGACACAGCCCCCACTTCACACAAAAGTATATGACTCGTGTATACGCCGAGGGGGGAGGGACTTTTCAGACCAATTTTTGGGCTGAAAAAGTCGGCTTATACACGAGTATATATGGTATATTCTTTGAGAAATATATACCGGTCGTATATTTTATGTTTAAGAAAAACTATGCTTTATTATTAAGTATATATTTAAGACCTAATTAATGATTTTTTTTTTAATGCGGAAAAAAGAAACTTATGACAATTTTTGAACAATTTCCTTACAACTCATCCATCTCTTAATTTACACAGTAGCTAGAATTTTATTATATTAATATGGTGATGTGAAACAAAGCAGAGTGTAAAGTTTTTTGTTAGGATAATCTTTAAAGCACTCAAAAATATACATTTCTGTTCTTTTTCTTGATCTTTCCTTAAGAAGTTTTATGAGTTTGTATTATTAAGGTTTGTAAATTTGTAAAATTGTCACTTTGTCCACTAGCATTGTTTTAAACCAATAGATGTTTATTGAAATTTTTCCAATGAATACAGGGAGAATACAAGTCAATCAATAGATAGGGCTATGTACATAGGGCCCAGCAATCAACATAGTAATTAAAGGGGATAAACAATAGGGGGTGGGGGGTGAGGGAGGGGGGAGGAGGAGGAGAGAGGGAGGATTCAGGGGGAAGATGGTTACAGTAAAAGTGTCAAGAAAACAGTTATACAATTATACACGCACCGTATTGTGTACAGAGGTGGCCCATGGGTCCCACCAATTAAGAACTCTGATCCTTTTAGAGAGAGAATGAGACAATGTCAACTCATGCTGAAAATGAGTATTAAGTCTGATCACCAAGTCTACCAGGGAGGGAGCTGCAGTTGATCTCCATTGCATTGCGATGCACTGCCTAGCTGCAATAAGAACGTTAGTGCAAATAGGGCGTATTGGGGCAGGAACGTGTTCTAGTCCGATGCCCAGAATTACCAATTGGGGGAGAAAGAGGGTAGTGAGCCCGGTCAGTCCCAACAGCAAAGATTCCACCCCTTTCCAAAAATGTCGGATTATCGGACAACCACACCACATATGCAGGGTATCTCCCGGGACCTGACAGCCCCTCCAACAGTAGGGACTGATCCGAGAGGAACTCCTATCAAAGCGCGCCAAGCGCTCAGGAGTATGGTACCATTGCATCTGAGCTTTTTTGGACTGTTCCAGGTGCGTCACGCAGGAGGAGTAATGAGAGGCATGTGTGGCAGCTGCTCGCCATTCCTCACTGGAGGCTGAAAAAGACAAGACTGCCTCCCATTTCTGCATGTAAGGCAGCTTAAGATTCTCCTCGGAACACTGTAAGGCCTTATACATGACAGATACTCCATGCCTGGCAGAACTCCCGGCCTTCATGAAGGACTGGAGACCTGGATCTATGGTAGTCAAGTCCGGAACAGGCCAGACCATTGTGGACAAGAGATGTCGGAGTTGTAAGTACCGAAAAAAGGTGTTTTTCGGCAAGGCAAAGGTCTGAGATAGGGCGGTGAATTGTTGGATGTGGCCAGACAGGTCCATCAGTTCCGAAATGTAGTGTATCCCCCTTCTCCTCCACTCCAGGAGAGAGAGGTCAGGCACCAAATGCTCAGCGGCGATGAGAGATACATAACGGTATAGGAATGGAAAGTGAGATCTACCCACCTTCGCCCAAATCCCCAGCAAGGTGGACATGACCCTAAGAGAGTCGGGAGGAGGCCGATGTTTAAGTAGGGTCATCTCCAATAGTAGGCGGGTAGAGCCCCCCGGAGGGAAGCAAGATTCCATCTGCATCCATCTGGAGGAAGGAGCATCGGACCACCAGGCTCCGACTGCCTGTAATACGGCAGCTCTCGCATACGCAGAGACATTGGGAAGCCCCATTCCTCCCCTAGGATAGGGGTGGAAGAGGACTCGCCTGGCAACTCGGGGGGGTCTGCCATCCCACACAAAGCGACCCAAAGTGGCTTGTAGGGCCTTGAGAAAACCGCCTGGGATGTTCAATGGAAGACATCGCAATAGATAGAGGATCTTCGGGAGAATGGACATTTTGATAGTTTGAATCCTTGCAATCCAGGATAACTGTAATCCCGAGATTCTCTCAATCTCCCTCTTAATTTCGACATGTAAGGTTTCCCAATTGCGCTTAACAATCGCTGAGAGTTTGGTAATAAATATCCCCAAATATTGAAATCCTTCCCTGGCCCAGGCGAATGGGAGCAGACGATGGAGAAAGGTTTGATCAGCAGCAGGTAGATATAGAGGGAAAAGAGTGGACTTGGAGAAGTTCAGTTTATAGTACGAGGCAAGAGAGAACTCCTCCAGGACTGAAAGAATGGCTGGCAGAGAGGTGCGTAGGTCAGTGCAAAAGAAAACCACATCGTCCGCGTAAAGCCCTATTTTATGCTCAAAGGATCCAGCTTCAACCCCTCGTATATCCGGAGAATTACGGACAATGGAGGCAAGTGGTTCCATTATGAGGGCAAACACTAAAGGAGAAAGAGGACAACCCTGACGGGTACCATTAGTGATATTGAAGCGCGGAGAGAGGAAGCCTGAAGCACTGACCGCCGCACAGGGGTTGGAGTACAAGGCGTTAATTGCATCTCGAATCGGCCCCCGTAGTCCAAACCTCAAGAGGACCTCGTCCAGATATCCCAAGTGCACCCTGTCAAAGGCTTTCTCAGCGTCCAGAGACAGGAGTGCACTGGGGAGTCTCCGACGCTCAAGCAGATCCAGGACATTCAGGAGTCTGCGTGTACCATCAGACGTCTGGCGTTCAGGAACAAAACCGACCTGGTCCAGTTGAATCAAGGAGGGGAGGACGACCGAGAGACGTGCTGCAATCAATTTTGCATATATCTTGAGGTCACAATTGAGAAGCGATATGGGCCTAAAATCTCCAGGGGAGATGAGAGGTTTTCCCGCTTTAGGGATGGTGGATATAAGGGCCTCCAATCCCTCCGCACGTATCGAGCCCCGCTGCTGCCAAAAAGAGAAAAGTTTAAGAAGGTACGGTGTAAGTAGATTAGAAAAGGAAGAATAATAAACGTAAGAGAAACCGTCTGGGCCAGGGGAGGTACGTTTCTTAATTGACCGTATGGTCATTGATATTTCTTCTTCAGAGATCGGGGCATTCAGAAATCCCAATTGTTCGTGAGAGAGACAGGGGAGGGAAGCTTTAGATAGGAACCTCTGAATGGACTCATTAGAGGGTTGAGGAGTATCTTTTGATTCCCCTAAGTTATACAGGGAATGATAAAATTTCCCAAACTCTTCCGCAATTTTAATCGGGTTGCGTACAGTATCTCCTGATGGAGTCCGCAGGGTGGACATTCTCGACTGTGTTTCCCTTTTTTTAATCCTCCTGGCTAGTAGGGCACCTGCTCTGTCCCCCATGGCATAAAACCTGGATTTAGTTTTCCTCAGGTATTTTTCTGCAGTTTCTAGTAGGAGTGCTCTCAGATCCCGTCTCGCCTCTATCAGTTCCTGCAGAATAGGGCCCCCGGGGGATGTCCTGTATGTTGCCTCCAAGGATTTAATCTTGGAGAGTAGGGAGGTAACTGCAGCTTCTCGTTCCCTTTTTGGCTCTGGAAGCTAGTTGAAGGAGAATACCCCGGAGTACTGCCTTATGGGCGTACCAGAGTATTTCCGGGTCAGTCCCAGTTACATCATTGGAGGAAAAAAACTGCTCCACATGTTTGCTTATATGTTGTACATGCGATGGGAAAGATAGTAGATACTCATTCAGCCTCCAGCGAGCCGGCGGTCTGAGTGAGGTAGGGTCGACCACCTCCAGGGAGATCTGTGCATGATCCGACCAGGTTATGGAGGCTATGCTGGCAGCCGCACAGTGTGAAAGCACAGAATCATCCACCAGAAAGTAGTCGAGCCTACTCAGGGTGCCATGCCGGGGAGACAAAAAGGTATAGTCTCGCTCCGAAGGATGAAGGTAGCGCCAGATGTCATGTAACTGGGACTGAGCGAAAAGAGGGCCCAAATCACCCCGATATGTCGAGGGATTCGAGCAATCAAGACGTCTTTCCATAGGGGCATTAAAGTCTCCAGCAACTATCCTAGAGCCCTTAGTGTGTAAGGCCAGAGTTTTGAGAAATCCCTTTAGAAAGGAACGCTGTCCCGTATTAGGACCATACACTGATGCCAGTGTATATAGAACACCGCCCAGTCGTGCCACAACTATTACATAGCGTCCCTTTGGGTCTGCAATTACGTCAACAAGGGAGAAATCAACATGTTTGTGAACAAAAATCGCCACACCTGCCCGTTTGGAGTCAGCTGAAGCATAGAACTGTGAGGGGTAGGTCTGAGAAGACATTCTGTGACAGTCTCCACTCAAGAGATGGGTTTCCTGAAGGAACAGAATATCACCGCCAGCTTTCTTGAGTTGTCGCCAGACCACACTCCTCTTGCCAGCAGAATTCAAACCATTAACGTTAACGGAGGCTAGTGATAAGGTCATGGCGGCAGAGAGGAGATAAGAGCAATTAAATGAGTACAAAGAAAGGTAGAAAATTTAGAGAGGTACGGTATACAGTGCAATCCTCTGCAGACTTATACAGTTAACCAGGTCAGGGATAGGTAACAGGGGGAAAGGGAGAGGGAGGGATAGTATCGACACAGTCAATCAGCAGTATCAAAAGAACTGCAATAGACAATAGTAAATAGTAATACAACTAAAGCTATCCCCAGAGTATCAGAGGTATTCAGTACAGAGTGCAAGGGAAGCCAAGCACCCACCAGGGGGGGGCTGAGACCCCGTTAGACCAGAGAGTGAGGGGTCAGAAACAGAGAAGAGAATAGGAGCAGAGAGGATCAGATGTTAGGAGAGTCCAGAAAGTTAGTCCAAAAGAGAAAGAAATTCAGTGGGAAGGAAATGAGCACTTAATCAGAATCAGAAGACATAGAAGTCCAGAGGAGTGAGAGAAAGATGAAAAAATCAGGGATGAGAAGGAGGTAGCAGAGGATGGGAGTAAAGAAGAGAGAGGAGGGGGAGGGGGGGGGGGAAGGGAGGGTAAGAGAGGGAAAAAGAAGGAGAAAGGAAGATAATGAGAGATCAGGATGCAAGAATGCAAATGAAAAATGAAGGGAATTAGAGAAGAAGATGAGGGAGTCACTAAAATGTAGTAGAAAAGAATAGAAGGAAGAAGGCTAGATAAAGGAGCAAGGAAGATCAGCCCTCAGCACATATATGCAGTGAACATTGGACAGGAGGAACCTGTGGAGCCAGCCGGCGTATCAGTCTTTGGTCCACTCTGGGTCAAGGCTGCCTCCCGGTTCTGGTTGAGGAGAGACCGCAGGGGAATGAGCTTCTGAGGATGAGGTCGGCGGCCATAATCCCCAACGCGCTAGGTGTTTTTCAGCGTGCGGTGGAATAAAGCAGACAGTCATTTTCCCGTCCCGGCGTATCAGGAGTTTAGTAGGAAATCCCCAGCGGTACTGTATGTCCTTTTTCCTCAGGACCTCCGTGTAAGGCCTGAATGCTCGTCTCAGGGCCAGTGTCCCCGGAGAGAGGTCCGGGAAGATCTCCAGGGCTGCAAAGGGGTCCGGTAGCGTTGGTTTCTGTCGCAGGGCTCGTAGGAAATCCTCCTTGACCTCATAATAGTGTATCCGTGCGAGCACATCCCTGGGGCGATTCTCCGGGACCATGGGAGGGTTCGGGACTCTATGTATACGATCCACAGTGAGGAGCAGTTTGGAAGTGTCAGGGAGGACTTGGAGGATAAAGTCCTGTAATAAGGGGCGCAGGTCTGAAGAGGGGACCTGTTCCGGGATGCCACGGATCCTCACATTGTTGCGGCGTGAGCGATCCTCCAGGTCAAGTGTCTTAGCTGAAATTCTGTCTGTTCTGGCTAGGTGTCTTTCATGAGTGTCCATCAGCTCATTATGAGACTCCACCAATTCAGCCATCTTTGCTTCAAGCTTGTCCACCCTGGTGCTGATCTGGGTGACCTCCCCTCTTACCTCAGCTATCATGGCGCGCATATCCTGCTGTAAGGTGATTCTAAATCCAGCCAGGAGCTCCTCCATTGCACCCCTGGTGAGCAGGGCTTCCAGCGGTTCGGGGGCCGATGTACTCGGGTCCTCCGTATTCGTAGTTCCGCGTCTGGCTGCACGTTGTGCACGGGGGGATGAAGGAGGCGCCATTTTGGGAGAGGAGAGAGGTTTCCCGCCGGGGAGGAAGAAATCAGAAACCCGCCTCGGTGAGCGTTGTGCGGGGGCCTTCTGCTTGCCCATGGGTGTCCCTGTCACACCGGGAGCAAGGGCTGCGATTTGGGGCTGTTCAGGCTCCTCCAAATGCGGGATATGGCCGCTTTAGTGCCGGGGCTGATCAGAGCTCCACTACTGTGCGACCGGCGCCATTGCTGCCAGGACACGCCCCCCCTCCACTAGCATTGTTGAAGATGTTGGGTTCCAGTAAGAATATGGATATTTAAGTTATCTTGATCATATTGAAAACTTACAAAACAATATTCTAACTTACAATACTGGAAATGGAATTTAATACTGTACCTTTCGTGTATGAAATTTTGAAGCCTGTCCGAGCAATGCTGCTATCACTGGAGAACTCAAGCAGTAATTTGGGGCCGGATGACATAAGTAGAGGTATGACTCCAGATCCACAAGTTCTGTCTATTAACACTGGATGCCTCTTAGTAGCACCATCATAAATCTTAATGTAGTCAGAGGTACAATTAGGAGATGACTGGATATCAAAGGCAACAAAAGACAATGTGACCTAAAATAATAAAAAATATTTGTAGTGAACCATCAACATCATCAAATAATGGAGCAACAAAGAGCATTCCAATATCATTGTAGAGCAGCCTGAATATCCAGATGCTACCTGGGAAAGTAATGAGTAATAGAAATGATGGAGAAATGAGTCTTGAGTAGAGATGAGCGGACCCAAACGTTAAAGTTCGGTGTTCATACGGAACACAAACTTTACAAAACAATCAGTGCTCAAGTTCACAGTCTCGATGCTTTACGATAACCCCTCGAGCATGCATCACTGTGCTCAGTTATGCCTAGTGTGAACCGCCTGCAGTGTTTGAACAGCTCACACTAGGGGTGAAATCAGTATTATTGAATGTAGTGTGTACAAAAAAAAAATGAAAAACACCGCCCTCCCTCCCCCAGAAGTACTTTGATTACAGCTGGCTGTAAGGTAACACAGAGTTGAACTGACCAATCAATGACTTCCAATGAGGTTCAGTTTCAGAACAGAACTTTATATAAAGTCCAACTGAACTCCCAGAGCCCAATGGGTAAGCTTATCTGGGTAACTTTATCTCCAGTCTTGAGCTTCAACAGATGAAAAATGAAATATATTTGGTTTCATGTCACTAATTAAGTTTTTTCATTACTGTACCTGATTATTTGATGGCATTCTAAATAGCCAAACACAGGCAAAATTATTTGAGTATGGGGATGGGTAGTTGGGTGACGTCAGAATTCCATTAGGGTCAGTAATTAAATTAGAACAGGTGTCTAAAAGAGAAGAATAAATCAATGTCATTAATATCCCATTTTTGTTCTAAAGTCTTAATCTGATAAACCTTGAATACAACTTTTTGAAAAATGTGGACCTTCTAAAACTTACCGCATACATAAAGTCCTTTGATTTTAGAAACATCTAGATTACTAAGTCCATATCTTTGTCCAATATCAACATTGGGATTAGGTTTAGGGACAATGGTGGCTTGTCCTGAAGTGTTACTGAATGCATCTCTGTTTGATACAGGAGATATAAAATATAGGGGAAAACGAGAGAATGTGACATAATGGTAAATCATAGAATGAAAGATTCCATATGCTATATTAATATTGGTCTTCCTAGTAACATGTATAATTACTGAAGTGAATAATTTACCTTTCATAGTGCATCACTGATCCATAGTCGTACTCCATACCAAGGTTGTTAGTTTTTGCTTTATTAAAGTTGGGAGTATCACCTGTAAGAAAAGGCATCTGTAATAAACTGGATCTTATAATAAGAACATCAACTGTATAGATGTAGCAATCTCACAATGAATCTGTACGGCATGCTACGGCATTAGTTACACACTATGACCAACACACATGGACTTTATATGGAGCAACCATATTTCACAAATTCCAAAGGAAAATTTCTAGCTCCAAACGAACCTTACCACCCCAACAATTTTTTTTAAGATCGGTACATCTGTATGACAATATATCTAAAGGGGTTGTCCACTACTTGGACAACCCATGTGCGCCCACATAAAAATAAAAAAGCCTCCTGCCTCCGCTGTTGGTGCAGTAACAGTCATGTCAGCACACACATTCCTGGGTTACAAGAGCTTTGCGACCAGTCACTGCCGGATTCCTTATTCCCACCATCAGATGCAGGAGAAATTAACAGGAAGTGAGTGGAAGCCACAACGCTCACTTTCTGTTGATTATTTAACCATCCAAAGGCAGGAAGAAGGAAGCTGGCAGTGATTGGTCACAGGGCTTGCATGTCATGTGGGAATCGGGAATGTGAGTTCTGAAATCAATGGAGCCGCACTGGCACCATGGGTGAGTATAGGCTTTTTTATTTTTCTGGGGGTGCACATGGGAATTGAAAAGGGTTGTCCAAGTAGTGGGCAACCCCTTTAAGTCCTCATGGTGAGGTCATTACCTGATGATATATACTGGTACATGATGGTGACATATTGGTCACGGTCACTTCTCATATGTTCATGTACAAACCCCAGCACATGGTTCAGCTCATGTTGTACAATTCCTCTGTACATACAACCATACGCATCTACTCCAACGGACTGTTTTCCACCATCTCGCCCAACAGATGAGTAACACCTGAATATATAGAGGAAATACGACTTTATTGTAATGATTAGAATCAAGAGAAAAGCTGAATTATAAATAATAATACAGTTTGGATTATATTAACAGAAACATCAACAGTAATCATCAATATTCTGATCCACATTCTGTCCTACTGCAGCCAAAATGAGTGAGTGATTTTAAAGCAATAAAACATGTTGCATCTCTATAATTGTATTTGTGTTTATACTTTTATTGTCACAAATCTTTCTTCGAATTTTGACACCAAGCCCTCGAGAGGCAAAGTAAAGTTAATGTTGTACTCATCACTCACAGTATGCACTATGTTTTCTGTTTTAGTGCTTTTACAGTAGATCTTTTAGATGTTTCTATTACGTAATTTTAAACAATTTGTAAGGAATAAGCAATATTCCAACAGCCATTTTGTTCAAGGCCACCATAACTCCCTCATTTGAGAGGCCCCCAC
>JARQOC010000012.1:111226817-111252018 GCA_033576535.1 Allobates femoralis | reverse complement strand
AATGTCTGTGTATTTTTGTGTCCATGGGAAAGGAGTTCAGGCATTCAGTGGTATTTGCCTCAGCCCCGGGAGGTCTTTCTTAAGACAGCCTGCCCAGCGTATAAGAGCACCCATTAACCCTTGTGGATCTACACTGTCACTACATGGAATTTTATGGTGACAGGTCTGATATTTCCAGTGCTGTCACAGAGAATCTTGTAGCAGGCGGTCAGGCAATTTGTGTACATGGCATACAACCTGACCACCTAGATTTTGTCAACAGTAACAGTAGCGTCTAGATGGTTAACAAAGGAAGGGAGCTCCGTCTGTTACCCCATCGCTCTAGATGTTTGCAAGGTAATCCAAGGTCAAGTAATGACCAGTTGTCACCTACCAGCTATGGTGGCCTGTTAAGTCCTATCTTGAGCAAGGTTTAATACAGGCCAAGTATCAGTATACCAATAAAAGGTCTGATTTAGGGATGGGCGAGTCTACTCGCTAGGACTCGGGACTCGGCGATTCTGAAGGTACTCGCAGGACTCGTTACTCGGCGAATCTCCCAGCTTGGACTCGCACAGTGACGAGTCCAATGGAATTCAATGGCAATAAGCTTGACTCGTCACAGATACCCGCTGTCAGCAGCGAGTCTGAGCGAGTCTACGATTCCTAGTCCTACGAGTCTACGAATCCGAGTCCTGTATACTGTATTCGGGATTCGGACTGTGGAATACAGAATCTGTTATGTTGCGAGTCAGCACAGCGTGCGTGTTAGGTCAGAAAACTTGTGAAGATAGCCAATCATAGTCAGTAATGGCATAGCAAAGTTGGTTGTGTCAGGACTATGATTGGCTGCTGTCCAGCGTCATGCCTATGTCATCTATGACAGGCAAGGCAGTATATAAGGCTTGTCCCCGCCATTTTGGGCACATTCCTGAGACGATCTGACCTAGTATAGGGAGAGAGAGATATATGCTGGAGCAGATCAGGGATTGTCAGTGTAGGGAAGATTCCTTTTATTAACCCAAAAAGCTCTTCTGAGAGCTAGGAGGAGGACGGAGTAGTGCTGTGTAGGCAGGCAGGCAGGGAGGGAAGGAAGGAGAAGCCTTAGTGCACACAGGACGGACCTCATAGCTTAGCTTACTCACTCAGCTTTGCTAACAGCTGCAGTCAGAGGCTTAGCTGAGGTGCTGTTTCATTTTTGTTTTTGCACCAGATCGATTTTTGTTCCTAATAAGCCATAGAGCGTTATTTTTTCTGTGGCAGACCAGTGCGTTGCTGCTAGCACGTACTCCACCTTAGGGAGTGTAGTGTGCGGCTTCACTGCCAAGTGTGAGTGCGCACACTTACCCCGCCAGCAAGTGACGCATTCAGCTAACCTAACCACATCTCGGTGGCTGTGCGCACTTGAAACTAATTTTTTTAGGGAGTGTAGTGTGCGGCTTCACTGCCAAGTGTGAGAGCGCACACTTACCCCGCCAGCAAGTGACGCATTCAGCTAACCTAACCACATCTCGGTGGCTGTGCGCACTTCAAACCAATTTTTTTTGGGAGTGTAGTGTGCGGTTTCACTGCCAAGTGTGAGAGCGCACACTTACCCCGCCAGCAAGTGACGCATTCAGCTAACCTAACCACATCTCGGTGGCTGTGCGCACTTGAAACTAATTTTTTTAGGGAGTGTAGTGTGCGGCTTCACTGCCAAGTGTGACAGCGCACACTTACCCCGCCAGCAAGTGACGCATTCAGCTAACCTAACCACATCTCGGTGGCTGTGCGCACTTGAAACTAATTTTTTTAGGGAGTGTAGTGTGCGGCTTCACTGCCAAGTGTGAGAGCGCACACTTACCCCGCCAGCAAGTGACGCATTCAGCTAACCTAACCACATCTCGGTGGCTGTGCGCACTTCAAACCAATTTTTTTAGGGAGTGTAGTGTGCGGTTTCACTGCCAAGTGTGAGAGAGCGCACACTTACCCCGCCAGCAAGTGACGCATTCAGCTAACCTAACCACATCTCGGTGGCTGTGCGCACTTCAAACCAATTTTTTTAGGGAGTGTAGTGTGCGGTTTCACTGCCAAGTGTGAGAGCGCACACTTACCCCGCCAGCAAGTGACGCATTCAGCTAACCTAACCACATCTCGGTGGCTGTGCGCACTTCAAACCAATTTTTTTAGGGAGTGTAGTGTGCGGTTTCACTGCCAAGTGTGAGAGCGCACACTTACCCCGCCAGCAAGTGACGCATTCAGCTAACCTAACCACATCTCGGTGGCTGTGCGCACTTCAAACCAATTTTTTTAGGGAGTGTAGTGTGCGGTTTCACTGCCAAGTGTGAGAGCGCACACTTACCCCGCCAGCAAGTGACGCATTCAGCTAACCTAACCACATCTCGGTGGCTGTGCGCACTTGAAACTAATTTTTTTAGGGAGTGTAGTGTGCGGCTTCATTGCCAAGTGTGACAGCGCACACTTACCCCGCCAGCAAGTGACGCATTCAGCTAACCTAACCACATCTCGGTGGCTGTGCGCACTTGAAACTAATTTTTTTAGGGAGTGTAGTGTGCGGCTTCACTGCCAAGTGTGAGAGCGCACACTTACCCCGCCAGCAAGTGACGCATTCAGCTAACCTAACCACATCTCGGTGGCTGTGCGCACTTCAAACCAATTTTTTTAGGGAGTGTAGTGTGCGGTTTCACTGCCAAGTGTGAGAGCGCACACTTACCCCGCCAGCAAGTGACGCATTCAGCTAACCTAACCACATCTCGGTGGCTGTGCGCACTTGAAACTAATTTTTTTAGGGAGTGTAGTGTGCGGCTTCACTGCCAAGTGTGACAGCGCACACTTACCCCGCCAGCAAGTGACGCATTCAGCTAACCTAACCACATCTCGGTGGCTGTGCGCACTTCAAACCAATTTTTTTAGGGAGTGTAGTGTGCGGTTTCACTGCCAAGTGTGAGAGCGCACACTTACCCCGCCAGCAAGTGACGCATTCAGCTAACCTAACCACATCTCGGTGGCTGTGCGCACTTCAAACCAATTTTTTTAGGGAGTGTAGTGTGCGGTTTCACTGCCAAGTGTGAGAGCGCACACTTACCCCGCCAGCAAGTGACGCATTCAGCTAACCTAACCACATCTCGGTGGCTGTGCGCACTTCAAACCAATTTTTTTAGGGAGTGTAGTGTGCGGTTTCACTGCCAAGTGTGAGAGCGCACACTTACCCCGCCAGCAAGTGACGCATTCAGCTAACCTAACCACATCTCGGTGGCTGTGCGCACTTATAACCAATTTTTTTAGGGAGTGTAGTGTGCGGTTTCACTGCCAAGTGTGAGAGCGCACACTTACCCCGCCAGCAAGTGACGCATTCAGCTAACCTAACCACATCTCGGTGGCTGTGCGCACTTCAAACCAATTTTTTTAGGGAGTGTAGTGTGCGGTTTCACTGCCAAGTGTGAGCGCGCACACTTACCCCGCCAGCAAGTGACGCATTCAGCTAACCTAACCACATCTCGGTGGCTGTGCGCACTTCAAACCAATTTTTTTAGGGAGTGTAGTGTGCGGCTTCACTGCCAAGTGTGAGCGCGCACACTTACCCCGCCAGCAAGTGACGCATTCAGCTAACCTAACCACATCTCGGTGGCTGTGCGCACTTATAACCAATTTTTTTAGGGAGTGTAGTGTGCGGTTTCACTGCCAAGTGTGAGAGCGCACACTTACCCCGCCAGCAAGTGACGCATTCAGCTAACCTAACCACATCTCGGTGGCTGTGCGCACTTCAAACCAATTTTTTTAGGGAGTGTAGTGTGCGGTTTCACTGCCAAGTGTGAGCGCGCACACTTACCCCGCCAGCAAGTGACGCATTCAGCTAACCTAACCACATCTCGGTGGCTGTGCGCACTTCAAACCAATTTTTTTAGGGAGTGTAGTGTGCGGCTTCACTGCCAAGTGTGAGCGCGCACACTTACCCCGCCAGCAAGTGACGCATTCAGCTAACCTAACCACATCTCGGTGGCTGTGCGCACTTGAAACTAATTTTTTTAGGGAGTGTAGTGTGCGGCTTCACTGCCAAGTGTGCGCGCGCACACTTACCCCGCCAGCAAGTGACGCATACAGCAACACCTAACTCCAACTTGGTGACTGTGCATTCATCTACAATGTATCAAAAAAAAACAATTACCAAAAAGGATGTTGCAAAGGGACAGGGACGAGCTCGTGGCCGCAGCAGTCTTGCCCAAGAAGGCACTGGTACAAGTACACAGCCTAGGATTGATAGAACGTCCTTTTTTCTACCTAGAAATCCCAGTACTCAAAGAAAACGTGTGTTGAGGCCGGATGAGCATGACAAGATAACATCTTGGATGGCTCAGACGCCCTCGACCACTGGTTCTTGCAGTACGCAATCATCCGTGGCAAGACATTCTAGTGTCGCTACAGACAATGCAGCGCCATCCAATCCTCAAAGTCGTCATATTGCCTCAACCCATCGGCAGCCAGAGGAAAATTTGAATATGGACCTTGGTCACTCGGATGACTTATTCGGTTCTTATCAAGGGGTTTCTTTGTCCCTGCCTGACGAGATACTTGAAGTAGACGAAATGTCTACTCATGGCCAAAGTTTGGAAGTAGCGCGTCCTGAGGAAAGACACTTTCACGAAATGCAAACAGTATCTCAGGAGGTGGATGATGATGAGGATGATGAGACACACATCTCATCTGGCCAGCCTGCTCAGTCTGTTTATCCAGAATCCTTTGAACTGGAAGGGGTGGATGATGACACCACAGATCCTACCTGGATTGCTGAATTGCATAGCCAAGAGAGCAGCCAGGAGGACGAAAGTGGCTATGTACCACTGGCAAAATCCTAGGCTTGCATCAATGGCAGAAGGGCCACTCTAGGTCACTGGTTCGGGCCTCACTGCGGCACCGATCACCAGGACGTCTTTGCAGCTCTCCTAGTGTCTGCATACTCTAACTCCTCCCCCAGCAGCAGTATTTATAGGAGAACTCACCTAAAGTCAGTGAGTATAGCTCCCCCTACTGTGTCGGGGTGGAAGGTGATGCATGTAGTAGGTACCTGCTGTGGAAACCCAGCTGTGCAGTAGGGAAGGCTGTGGCTACCTGCGTGAGCAGGGCGCCACATACCCCCCTAGTTAACATCAGTACTCCTGGACTGAGCATTTTTTTGTTTTCAAACAAACAAAAGGAATAACAATAATCAATAATAACAACATGTATTATATTTACAGAGTCTCAAAATATAAAAATTTACAAAAAACACTGAAGAAGATGGGAAAATGAAAACAGGTAAGTCCATATGGTGCTAGTCCATTCACCGCAGGCTTTGAAAAAGAAAAAAGTTTGTTGTCACACCAGTCCTGTGACCATGGTCCTTTTAATTGTAATCAGGGGAAAAGTTCAAAGGGAAAGGTTCAGTTTACAAGAGTCTATACAGTAAAGTCTCTGTACGCTCCGGGTAAGTAAAGGGAAAAGTCTTTCAAAAGTCCACATTTTCAATAAGCACATTTCCCTATGGGTGTCTCGGCTTAGGAGACCTGGTATCTCCCCACTCCAGGCACTTTCTGTTCCTAACTTAATGTGCGTGGGACAAGGCCCAGTTCCTCCACCCTTCTGTACACTACTATGTACACTGCTATTTACATGCTGCCGTTTATTCTATCTCTGACCTTTTTACTGTGCCCATTCTCTATACCTAGATGGGGATTAACCTTGTGTGCTCCTCTGTAACTTGCGCACTACAGGTATCTCTGTCTGAGGTGAGGATTCTAGTGAAGGGTATGGTGCAGGTATGTCAAGTAAGCGTCCGCGTGGCCTTAGTCTCACTACAGGGCTAGCAGGTGTACTGATTGCAGCATCCTCAGATTCTCTAGCAACGGGTATTTCTTCCTGATTCTTTTGTTGGGGCTGGTAGAAATTCAGTAAAGGCACTAAGATGGCTCCATCTTCCTGAGGCCAATCTTCTGGGAAATCTCCTAGGATTGTTGAGACTACCTTCTCCTTTAAGCTTTCACTTGGACTGGGTTCTTTTTCAGGTTCTGATTGTTCTTTTGGCGATGTTGGTGGATTCTGGTTTTCCCATTCAGTTGTACACTTCTTGATATGGGTTCTTGACACTGTGTGAGTGGTCTTTCCTCCATTCTTACTGATGAGACACACTTTCTCATTGTCAAATCCAGAATCTAATAGGACGTAGGGTTTTTGTTCCCACTGATTATACAATTTGTGTTGTGTTCTCTTCCTCTTTAAAACAATACTTCCTGGTTCAATAGGTTCTGCTGGAGCATGTTTGTTATAGTCCCTTTCTTGTTTTTCACAGGCTTTCTCCAGGTTGTCTTCAACACAAGCTTGAACCATTTTGAATTGTTCAAGGTGGTTTTCATTCCAATTGGGTATTGGGTCGTTCGTTCCAAGT
Source organism: Allobates femoralis (assembly GCA_033576535.1). Classification (NCBI taxonomy): domain Eukaryota; kingdom Metazoa; phylum Chordata; class Amphibia; order Anura; family Aromobatidae; genus Allobates; species Allobates femoralis. Next base: position 111,245,621 of record JARQOC010000012.1, on the reverse strand, counting down.
CTACGGGTAACTTTCCTGTACGGGCTCTCATCAGGTAAGCTGGTGTACAGTTTGTAGAACTTACTGGAATGTGGTTGTACATGTCAACCAAGTCTGGTAGTTTCTCCGGCCATTGGTTGCTTTCTTCCAAGGGTAGGATATTCAACATGTCAATGATGATATTGTTCATTTTCTCACATAATCCGTTGGTTTGGTGATGATATAGGGTCGTCCTTATCTTCTTACACCCATACATGTAGCAGAACACTTGAAAGATCTCCGCTTCAAAAGCTGAACCTTGGTCTGTTAGGACCTGCTCTGGATAACCTAATGGTCTGCAGAATACATTTTGGAATGTTCTGGCAGCGGTGGCAGCTGTCAAATCTTTCAAGGGAGCAACCATCAGAAACCTCGAGTAATGGTCTACCATGGTGTACGCGTATGTGTAGCTAGATCTACTTGTAGTTAGTTTTACATGGTCCAGGGCTACAATTTCCAGGGGCTGCTTTGTCACTATGGGCTGGAGCAGTGGCTCTGCAGGGTCCACAATTCTTACACCACCTTTCAATGGATCCACGCATGCCAACCCAAAAGAACCTATCCTTCAGTAGCATCTCCAACTTCTTCCACCCAAAATGACCAGTCTGGTTGTGGTAGGCGTTCAACACCATCTGCACTTCTGACTTTGGCACGATGATTTGCCAGACCATTTTGTGAATCCGTGGGTTAATGTGTCTTCTGCAGAGCTTCTCCTTGTAAATAAACAGCTTGCTCCTCTCGTTCCACAGATGTTTGGCTTCTGGTTGAGGATTTTCTGGCAGCTTCACTGACTCCCTGGGTTATCAGCCTCTTTATCAAGCTGACAGCCGGGTCATTGTCTTGCACTTCCTTCCAACCAAAGTGTGGCAACGGGTTCACTATTCTCACAGGAGAGTCTTCACGGGTCTGCTGACACTGAGTCACTCATAATTGATGGAATGCAGGTAACTCCACTTCTTCTAACTCATCTTCATCCACGCCCAAGTCTGAAAGGTAAGGCATTCGGGACAAGGCATCTGCGTTTCCATTCTAGTGCCCAGCCTGGTACTTGATAGTGAACTGGTAGTTGGACAGTCTGGCCATCCATCTCTGCTCCATGGCTCCGAACTTTGCAGTCTCCAGGTGGGTCAGCAGATTGTTATCCGTGAAGGCTGTGAACTTGCTGGATGCCATATAGTGCTTAAACCTTACGGTGATGGCCCAGACCAAGGCCAGGAATTCCAGCTTGAAGGAACTGTAGTTCTCTGGGTTCCTCTCTGTGGGGCGCAGCTTCCTACTGGCATAGGCGATCACTCTTTCTTTGCCCTCTTGCCTCTGAGAAATAACGGTTCCTAGTCCCACATTGCTGGCATCCGTGTACAGCAGGAATGGCAGGTTGTAGTCCGGGTAAGCAAGCATTTACTCTCCTGTCAGGGCTTCCTTCATCATCTGGAATGATTCCTCTTGTTCCTTTCCCCACTCCTGGCTGGCCTATTAAGAGGTTTTGCAGGGGAGCAGCCTTCTTGGTGTACTCCTTTATGAACCTCGTATAGTAGCTCACCAGTCCCAGAAATTGACGTACTTCTTTCAGGGTCTTGGGTTCTGGCCACTCCTTGATAGTTGTCATCTTGTCTGGATCAGGGGCCACGCCTTCGGCACTGACTGTGTCCCAGGTACTGTACTCTTGGCTTTAACAGGTGGCATTTGGATGGATTCAGCTTCATCCCGTATGTGGCCAGAGCTTCAAACACCTCTGCTAGATGGGTTACGTGTTCCTCATAGGTCTTAGAGTACACAATCACGTCATCCAGGTAGAGCAGTACCGTCTCAAAGTTCTTATGCCCCAGGCAACTCTCCATCAACCGCTGGAAGGTTCCGGGTGCATTACACATAGTCCAAATGGCATGCTGTTAAATTCACACAGGCCCATAGGTGTTGTGAATGCCGTATTCTCACGGTTTTCCTTGGCTAACGGACACCTGCTAATACCCACTGGTGAGATCTAAGGTGAAAAAGTAATTGGCAAGACTTCAATGCAGCTAAGGATTCCTCTATACGAGGTAACGGGTAAGCATCCTTGTGTGTTATGCGGTTTATTTGCCTATAGTCTACACACATTCTCATACTGCCATCCTTCTTCCTGACTAGGACTAATGGGCTGCCCAGGTACTACAGCTATCTCGTATAACTCCTGCATCCTTCATGTCCTGTAACATTTCCTTGGCTTTCTGATAATGTGCAGGTGGAATAGGCCTTGAGGGTGAAGTCTATGGCAGGCTGTTCAGTTCTGCATCAGTCCAGTACTTTTTGTAAAGGATATAGGGGATCATGGTCACCTGTGACCTGGTGTCCAGCAGATGCACATCTGGTACAATTGACAGGAACAGCCTCTGTCCGATGAAGGTCTTGCACCAGGTGGCTGGGCCCTGTTGAGTTACTCCTGAGGTTTGACACCGGCCCCCAGAGTCTGCCCGTTTAATGGACAGCTCCTGGCAATGTGGCCGGTTCGACTACAGCAGCGGCAGATGGGCTCCCCAGTGGAGCTGTAGCGGTCGGTGGTTCTCCCTCGGTACGCTGTTGCTTGCTTCGCTTTCATCCAGGGTACATCCTACCCTCTGGGCTGTCAGCAATTGAATCAGCGGTTGAGGTCGGGGCTGGGGTCTTGGCCTGACTGGGGACTCTGCTGCAGCTTTACAGTTTCCATCACTTTAGTTATGTTTTTGCTCATTTGGCGCATTTCAGCACGCATCTCAGCACGCAGAGAGTCATACTTGTCAGCTGAGCAGATTGTACATTGTGTGTGGCTGCAGACACGGCTACTGGTTTAGGGGTAGCCTGCGCCTCACCACTACACCACCATCCGATGGCAGCTTTATGGGTCTCTACTGGCTGCAACTCATTTATGGCCATGTCCTTTAGCGTGTTAAAGTCAGCTTCTGGGTTGCTAAGTGACCACCAACGCAGTCTTACTGTCCTCGGGGGATAGCAGCCCCGGGTGAATTGTTCAATCAAGAGCTTATTTTCATCAGGTACACTGGCAGGTCTGACATGCTTAAGGGCTTGCAATGCTTCCTCTAGGTGCCAGCGTAAGCTCTGATATCATCTCCTGGCCTCTGGAAGCAGTGATAAAAGTGCATGCATATATCAGCCTCATTGCACTCCTCAAAAGTAGCTCTCAATTTGTCAAATATAGTGGTCGCTGATCTCAGTTCAGCAGCAGACCAGGACTCACTCTCTTTCTCTGCTGTGCCAGTTAACTGTCCAAGTACCACAGCAGCGCGCTGCTGACTGGTCATCGCATACATGTCCAAGACACTAGTGATTTTTCTCCTAAAAACATCCAACATATCAGGGAAACCATCATACTGGGCAACCACTTAGCCCCCGGAATATATGGAAGTAAGATTGGCATGTTCGGGGCAACTGAGCACGGTGCGCTAGTGGCGCTGACAGTACTATTAGAGGCAGCCATGGTTGCTTCGGGGTAATTCCTAGGGTCAGCAAACGTACTGTCATCGTCGCTGGAGGAAGCCGACATGCTGGAGGCCCCCTTGGGGAATTACAGCCAGTGTTCAAATAGTTAAACAGTTTGGGAATTTCCGACTAGGCCACAGTGCTCTGGAATGCTCAGCTGAGCGAGGGGCAGGCTTCAGTTTCACGCTCTACAGGCCGACACGCCCCCTTTCTTCCCATTCTTTAATGCAGTAATGGTGGTGTAGTTTTAAGTCACTCAATTAAGTTGAAATCACGGCACACAGTACCCGGTAAAACCGAGCATGAGATCCTGTTCGTGACGCCAGAAATATATGTCGAGCCCCAGGCCCTGGGGTACTCGGATATCAGGCTCGTAGGGAGTTCGCGGGGATGTCACGGGTAGCGGTGCCTAAGCCCGTGGCCTGGGTGACACTTCAATAGAGGGGTTATGTACAGGGGATAAGAGTTTGTTGTCATGTGATGCCACCTGTAGTACCTGGTGATGGGTCACCAGCGCTGCCACAGTCCTCCGGAGAGCGATGGTATTGCGGCAAGGATGGCAGAGCTGCCTACAGGTGGAGCTGGTCCTCCAGGGCAGCGTAGAGAAAAGGGGCAGCTTGGATTGGGACTTTAGGCCAGGGTAAGAGGCAGTAAGGCAGTCTATAGGGAGGCTGGGAACGGAGAGGAATAACGCACACACGCTGCAGAAAGTCTCTTTTACCGATGTCCCTGAGGAAGGAGCGTAGGAGAGAAAGAAAAAAGCAAGTTTTATTGAAGCATTGCCTTCCTTGTGATCCTTTTCTGTCACAACAGTGCGGACCGTGATACACCTCTTCCCAACTACAGATTATCGATTTCCACGTGCAGTGGCGGTGGAGGTCCAGCTGCAGCTGTATAAGGCGCTCAAGCCGGTTGTGGGTATAACACAACCAAGCAAGGTGAGTGGACATCACATATCACCATGTCTAACAGTGTCACCATTGATAGGGCACTATTCTGCGCCTCGCTTGTCTCCTTTGTGTTTACACAGTCTTTTACTGTGGTATTGATGTGATGGTATTCACAGGTAAAGATGTCCAGAGCACTGTCGGGTGACCAGGTGCACAGTAAGTCTCCACAGCAAGTGGGTGTAAGGCCACCTCAGGTTCCTTGCTGTCACTGAAGCCCTGTCTGTATGCAACACGACTGGCCTCCGCACTTTCTCTGGTCTGCTCTCTCTCTCTCCTCCTGCACGGTACACGGGTTAATCTCTCTGATCACTGCTGTTTGATTCCAAACTACGGTGTTGGGCTCCCTCTTGCTGGGTACCCAGGGGGACTGGGTGAATGAAGTCTCTACGGTGTGCCGAGGATTTCTGCAGTCCTAAAGTGTTCCTGCAGGTGCAGATCCCCGAAGTCCGGTACGTCTTGGGTAAACTTCCACTAGTTCCTCTACTCACTTGGCTAAACTCCGTGCCTTCTGTCCCACACCTAGGCTTGGCTCAATGGCAGAAGGGCCACTCCTGGTCACTGGTTCAGGCCTAACCGCGGCACCGATCACCAGGATGTCTTCGCAGCTCTCCTAGCGTCTGTACACTCTAACTCCTCCCCCAGCAGCAGTATTTATAGGGGAACCCATCTAAAGTCAGTGAGTCTAGCTCCCCCTACTGTGCCGGGATGGAAGGTGTTGCATGTAGTAGGTACCTGCTGTGGAAACCCAGCTGTGCAGTAGGGAAGGCTGTGGCTACCTGTGAGAGCAGGGCGCCACATTTACATATTTTGTCTTGTCAATAAAATAAATACCTCAACTTGAAATTCTGATCGGTAAACAGCTAAAATATGTTTGACTTTAAAAAGTAATAGAAACAATGCAAGGTTGCAACATCGCTCGTGTTCTCATGCTATTTCAAAAGAATTCTTGCAAAATGTTCTCTTTTGTTGAGTTTGCAACTTATTTATGTCTTCTCAATTAAATGAATGCCTCAACTTGAAATCTCTGATCACTATACAAATAAAATATATTTGACTGTTAAAAGCAATAGAAACAATTTTAAGTGGAAACATATCTGATGTTCTTCTGTTATTTCCAATTATACCAAAATGTGATCTCTTTTGTGGAGTTTGCTTCTTTAGTTTTGTCAATTATTTGAATGTCTCCACTTGAAAACTCTGATCGCCAAACAACTTAAATATCTTTGACTATTAAAAGTAATAGAAACAATTTAAGGAGGAAAATCTGTAGATTATGTACGTTCTGCATGCCCAAGTATAAAGATGCCTTCCCTCTTTGACCATGGAAATCTAACAGTAACATACATTAATACAATTATAAAGTAAAGTGAGAGGTTGTGCTAATTTGATTTTTTAACATTCAGATTTGACACACCAAAAATTAATATTTACTTCAATAAACTGTGAAACTTTCTAGACTTGCTGAACGAATTAAACAATGTTTCCATGACAGTGACCTTGTGGTCCCATATCATTATTAATATACATGTATAACAAGCTTAAGTATGCTCCAGGATCTTCTTTTGACCATTACAGATATCTTTATTTCTGCTTTGTGATTGGATAGATGTAAGTATATAAGGTGGACCTGACTTGAAGTTTAGCATATCCTTCCAATATTGTAGTTTTCTTAATATGGCTGAGAAAATGTACATGCTTCTACTACTTTTTGTAGTGGAACCGGTAATAAGTCTACCTCTCTCTCACCTTTTCAGGTAAGATATATTTTTATGTCCCCATTAGAATAGTATCTTCTCAAATGTTCTGTAAGTCTCCTCCATTCTTTAATCTTTGTTTCAGTTTTACCTATCTACTCTATTTATAGAGCATCGTTGATTCCATGGCGCTCTACAATAGAAGGGATTAAATATAAAACATAGATATGAATTACAGTAGACTGGTACAGAGGAGAGATGGCTCACATTCTACATGATAAATGGGAGGAGATAGTAGGTCGGGGGGGGGTTATCACAGATCTGGTGGTGGTGAGGTGGCGGTGAGGTCATTTTAGGCTGTAAAGCTTTCTTGAAATGGGTTTTCAAGTTCCATTTGAAGATTGTGAGTGTAGCAGATAATCAAATGTATTGGAATATAGAATTGCAGAGGATGGCAGTAGAAATGAGCAAACTCTCCCCGAATATGTTTGCCAATTTCAATTTCGGCACAAACATTGCAGATTCAGATTAGGGTTCGTGAACCAGAATATTTTGCTTAAAAGTCAGCAAGCTTGGCTTTGTTTAGTAACGGATTGGATGAAAATAAAATTACTGGGTTTGCAATTAGGCTTTACTCCCACCTTCTGACTGTGTAGGATATCAGGAAGAACATGTGTAATAAGGGGAGGAGGTGGGGAGACGTCAGAAGCACCTGGCTTCCACTCAGAATGTGGCAGGAAAAAATAGGATGTTTCACGCAGGCATCCAATTAGAGCGCCTAAAATATCTACAACTTGCAAACACAAGGGTTTGTGTCATTGGCTGGCTTGTGTGTTTGGCTGCCTAAGTCACATGTCCCTCGGGATATAAGAAATGGCCATTTGCCATTCTCAGAGTGTAACTGCTTAGGGACAGTGCAGCTGCAGCTCCGTGTTGCTTTGTCCTGCTCCATCCAAGTTACACAAGAAGATAGCTAGCAACTCCTTTACTTTTTACATAGAATAGGAGGACGAGGGGGTCCATCCAGACAGGTATTTTTTACTGAGAGCAAGTGTAATAATATTTAAGTAGCACTATTAATTCCATAGTGTTATACATACATTTGCAACACTGTCCCCATTGGGGTTCACAATCTTATCATCCTATCAGTATATCTTTGAAATGTGGGAGGGAACCAATGCAAACACAGGGAGATCATACAAACTCCTTGCAGATATTGTCCTTGGTGGGATGTGAACCCAGCACTGCAAGGCTGCATTGCTAAGTATCGAGCCACCATGTCATTACTAAATAGGTGTGTATTGCCAAAGTTATGTTTTTTGCATACAAGTGATTACCAAATCTTTTGGATTTTTTGGCCGCAAGCGATTGTCAAATCTTTCAATTTCTCCTAAAAGACTTTTTGTTGCCTCAAACAAGGGATTCCCAAATAATTATTTTTCCTCTAAAAAGCCTTTTTTGGCCTCAGACAAGTGCTTGCCAAATATTTCTGGTTCCCCTATATAGTTTTTTTTGGCCTAAAAATGATTTCTTTGGCCTCAAAAAAGTGTTGCCAAATATTTATGGTTCCCTTAAAAGGCTTTTTCTGTCCTAAAATAATTGATTGCCAAATCTTTCTGCTACCCCTAAAATAATTTTTGTTGCCTCAAACAAGTCATTGCCAAATATTTGTGGTTCCCATAAAAATACTTTTTTGGGCCTCAAAACAAGTGATTCACAAAATCTTTCTCGTTACCTGAAAGGCTATTTTAAAAGGTGTACATGAGGTAGGTGCTACTCCTAATGTTACTGAAAGCTGTACTGACCAAACACTGTCTCATTGTATTGCAAGCCAATTGACAGCTTCTGTTACTGGATGGGTTACTCAAGTCACTTTCTTTGGCAGCAGCACAATGACACAACTTGTGGATGAGGCCAAGAAAGAGCTTTTGCTCATGACACGTGCTGCCTCAAGAGGCCTACACTCATTTTCATTGACCTCAACATCACACACAGTACAGTCCTCAGATGTGGTGCTACAATTACCCCCTTCGTCACATTTTTCCAACTGCATAACTGACTATGGGGAAGCACAGATGGGCGATTCTGCAGAGATGTTCACATATTCTATTCCATGGGCATCAGATGTCTGCTCAAAAGATTCAGACTCCAGAGGACGAAAGGATCTGCACCAATAGCCTGCGGGTGGAGGTGATGATGATAATGAGCACCTCAACTATAGCTCAGCAAAAAAGGTAGCGGATGAGGAAGGTTGTGGCTTCCCTCATAGAGACTGAATCTTGCAACCATGACAAACACTGCATTCTCAGCCACAACTCTGGCTCTGAATAACAGCGGTCACAGGTCTGCAGTTCTCAGGGGTGGCAAGGGTTGCCTAGCCTGGGCTTTTTTTGAGACTGCAAAGGATGACCCAACTTACGTTATTTGATACGTTTGTAAAAAAAAATAAGTAGAGGAGAAAAAAACAACAATTTGACTACTACATGCATGAACTGGTTCATTGCCAGGTAACATCTGTTACCCTGGCAAACCTCCTGCTCTAAAACATGGCCTAGCGGGCCTCCAAGAACACCAAATTAACCTCATCTGCTGCTTTTTACTCCTCCGTCACCCTGACAAATGTGACACAGGTCATCGGCCATAGAACCTCCACTTGTTTGCCTGCAACAGTCGGAGTGAGAGCCCATCAGCATTAATGGAAGTAGACCCACATGCTGTTTTAGGCTGCTCTCAGACACCAAGCACACCACTTTTTTGTTAACCCACCATGACATATTCACCAGCATCTCCCTCACTGTCCAGCAGTTTGTTGGGTAAACCCTTCTCAACAAAAACTACTGAGAAAAATCAGCATCAGAAAAACTTACCATTAATGCCAAAATCAAAAGCCAACACTGCACTAGCAGGATGCAGTGAGACCCCACTATATAAAGCAAGCCCATTATGTGCATGGCAGGTCGCCTCCCACACTTTTATATAGGTAGAGGTGATTTTCATCAGCCTGCACCTGGTGCTTGCTTTACATAGTGGGGTCTGACTGCATCCTGCAAGTGCATTGTTGGTTTTTGATTTTGGCATTGATGGTAAACCCTTCTCAACCCTCTCTCAGTACAGCAGCCAGCTCTCAGTCCCACAGTTGTTTTCACATAAAAGATTATTTTCTTCTACACATCTCAAAGCAAAGAACTTGAACTTTATTATCTCCAATTTATTGGCCATGGAAATGCTGCCTTTCAGTCTGATGGATACAGATGGATTCTGAAAGCTGATGGCCATCACAGTCCTCGAGTACCAGTTGTACAGTTGCCATTACTTCTCTAACAAAGCTTTTCTTGTGCTGCACCAGCATATCACTAACAACATCACCCATTTCTTGAGGAACTCTGTGTGTGACAGGGTGCAATTTCACCACTGCCTTCTGGATGAGCAAATATGGCCAGGGGCATTACATCTCACTGACTGGGAACTGGCTGATTCAGGTGGCTGTGGGGCCAGACGGTAAAGGTGCTGCTTCCCAAGTCTTGAAATCCCAAGACTTTTGGGACAAACCTCTGTATCTACTACTGTTTCCACTGCTTCTGCCTCCTCCATCTCATCTAGGGCTTCCAGCTGCACCCACAACCTCTCTGTTAATGTTCCAACAGTTCAGAAAGAATCCATTCCACCTCTGTATTGCACTGCCAGGGCTCACCATCATAAGGCAGTGTTGAAATTAAAATGCCTTGAGATATGTCTGGATCCAGGGATGGTGTATCACAGTCCGCGCTGCTTTGAAATGATCACTCAAAAAAGTCTTGGATCAAAGACCCCCCTTCTTTATTTAGCCTACGCGTTTCAATGCTTCTCCCAGCATCGTCATCAGGGCATACATACATGATGACGATGCTGGGAGAAACATTGAAACGCGTAGGCTAAATAAAGAAGGGGGGTCTTTTATCCTAGACTCTTTGAGTGTTCATTTCAAAGCAGCGCGGACTGTGATACACCATCCCTGGATCCAGATATTTCTACACGTGTTACGTGGAGGTGGAAGTCCTGCAGCAGCTTTCTTTACTACATGCGATTTAAACTAGTTGTGGGTGCACACAACTAGAAAAGGTGAGTGCACCATCATTGTGACCTGTGTGTGGAATCCGTGCCATATTGATAGGGCACTATTGCGCCTCGTTTTGTCTCCTTTATCTTTATTATATTGAGATATGTCTGTCACATAGCTGAAGAGTTGTGGACAGCTATGTAGACTGAGTTTAAGCATTGCCTGTCTCCAGTAAACCACACAAAAGGTTGATACATAAAATGAGAGCAATGGGGATAGTGGAAAATATGTGTAAGTGGGTTAAGAACTGGCTAGCGATAGAAAACAATGGGTGGTCTTAATGGAACACACTCAGAATGTCACAGTTAACAGTGGGGTACCACAGGGTCAGTATTGGGCCCGCTTTTATTTAATATATTTATTAATGACTTGTAGGGGGCATACAGAGTAGAATCTCAATATTTGCAGATGACACTAAACTCTGCAGGGTAATCAATACAGAGGAGGACAATTTTATATTACAGGAAGATTTATGTAAACTAGAAGCTTGGGCTGAATAAATGGCAAATGACTTTAATGGGGATAAATGTAAGGTCCTTGGGCAAGGAAATAAAAGGTATAATTATGTGCTTAATTGTAAAACACTAGGCAAAACTATCACTGAAAAAGACCTGGGTGTATGGGTAGATGACAAACTCACATTTAGTGGCCAGTGTCAGGCAGCTGCTGCAAAGGCAAATAAAATATGCGGATGCATTAAAAGAGGAAGATGCTCATGAGGAGAAATAATTTTACCTCTATACAAGTCACTAGTGCGACCACACTTAGAATACTGTGTACAATTCTGGTCTCTGGTGTATAAGAAAGACATAGCTGAACTAGAGCGAGTGCAGAGAAGAGCGACCAAGGTCATTAGAGGACTGAGGGATCTGCAATACCAAGACAGGTTATTAGAGACTGGATCTGCAATACAGAAGGTTATTAATTAGGGTTATTAGCTTGGAAAAACAAGGCTTAGCGGTGATCTTATAATAATGTATAAATATATGAGGGGACAGTACAGAGAACCCTTTGTAATGATCTTTTTACTATTAGGCCTGAGATGGGGACAAGGGGCATCCTCTACGTCTGGAGGAAGGAAGGTTTAATCATAATCACAGACGCGGATTCTTTACTGTAAGAGCAGTGAAACTATGGAACTCTCTGCCACATGCTGTTGTAATGAGTGAGTCACTACTAACATTTAAGAAGGGCCTTGATGCCTTTCTTGAAATCTATAATATTTACCAGTTATATACTAGATTCTTTGATAGGGCGTTGATCCAGGGAACTAGTCTGATTGCCATATCTGGAGTCAGGAAGGGATTTTTTTTCCCCAATATGGAGCTTAGTGTTGCCACATGTTTTTTTTTTTTGCCTTCTTCTGGATCAACATGTTAGGCTATGGGTTGAACTAGATGGACTTAAAGTCTTCCTTCAACCTAAAGACATAACTAAAACTATAACTATAACCCTAGAGTTAGGGAAGGCCATGCGCAGTAATGGCGTGAAACTGGTGGCGGCTCTACACCATGGTGAACTTACACAAGTGCCTTGAATGGCTCCTGTCTTCATCCTGTTGTACAGCAATTTCTACACCACTATCCTGGCCTGGATGAGCTGCTGCAGAAGCACGGTCACTGTGTGCTCACTTCCGCCATTCGCTCCCTACAGCTCATTGACTAGCAGCGCTACAGAGGTCTTTTAGACAACTGGCTGATCTGACAGTCCATGATCGTATGGAAGAGACACAGCATGTTGGGGATTGATGTGACTCAACATTGCTGGGAGTGAGTAAGAATGGGTGGGGGCTCAGGCTCAGCACTGCAGAGAGGGGAGAAGAAGGTGGGGAGGCAAGACAGTACCACGAGGAGTGGAGAAGGTGGGGGCGGAGGCTTTGCGAACATAGAATTGAAAGCCCCGACCCTGAAACTATTGTCACATCAGGGAGGGGCTGAGGAAGTGCCTGGGACTTTTCAGCTTGATGATGTTCTGTGTGAGGATCCCAGAATGCACTGGGTACATCAATATAGTGCGTCATAGGGCAGGAAATAGAAAAAACCCAATAGCGGTTAGATAGTATAGAGACGGAACCGTAGGGAATTATTAAAGGAAGTACATTAAAAAAAAAAAAAAACGTAGATTATAAGGGTAAACTAGATAGGTCCTTAAGAACAAAGTTACTGGCCTTTAATTAACCCTTTAAAACCTTAATGACTTTACAGATTCCAACTCTGCAACTGTTATTTATACAAATTTTCAACAATAAGAAAAATCCCCTGCAAAATAACTTTTTTCATTTAATGAGTATTTACTTAGCAAATTATTTATGATATTCATATTTATGTTCAAAAATTCTACCTATAATACACAGCAAACTAATAATTGCCCATTTTTCTTCCACAGTTTTCAGTGTCTGACGCACAGGAAGATGGTAATCACTCTCTCACTATCATTTAGGATATTCTTCACTGTAACAAATTTTATTCTTTTGATTTCTCTCCATAATATGGTTTTATTTTTAATATACAGTTAGGGCCAGAAATATTTGGACAGTGACACAATTTTCGCGAGTTGGGCTCTGCATGCCACCACATTGGATTTGAAATGAAACCTCTACAACAGAATTCAAGTGCAGATTGTAACGTTTAATTTGAAGGGTTGAACAAAAATATCTGATAGAAAATGTAGGAATTGTACACATTTCTTTACAAACACTCCACATTTTAGGAGGTCAAAAGTAATTGGACAAATAAACATAACCCAAACAAAATATTTTTATTTTCAATATTTTGTTGCGAATCCTTTGGAGGCAATTACTGCCTTAAGTCTGGAACCCATGGACATCACCAAACGCTGGGTTTCCTCCTTCTTAATGCTTTGCCAGGCCTTTACAGCCGCAGCCTTCAGGTCTTGCTTGTTTGTGGGTCTTTCCGTCTTAAGTCTGGATTTGAGCAAGTGAAATGCATGCTCAATTGTGTTAAGATCTGGTGATTGACTTGGCCATTGCAGAATGTTCCACTTTTTTGCACTCATGAACTCCTGGGTAGCTTTGGTTGTATGCTTGGGGTCATTGTCCATCTGTACTATGAAGCGCCGTCCAATCAACTTTGCAGCATTTGGCTGAATCTGGGCTGAAAGTATATCCCGGTACACTTCAGAATTCATCCGTCTACTCTTGTCTGCTGTTATGTCATCAATAAACACAAGTGACCAAGTGCCATTGAAAGCCATGCATGCCCATGCCATCACGTTGCCTCCACCATGTTTTACAGAGGATGTGGTGTGCCTTGGATCATGTGCCGTTCCCTTTCTTCTCCAAACTTTTTTCTTCCCATCATTCTGGTACAGGTTGATCTTTGTCTCATCTGTCCATAGAATACTTTTCCAGAACTGAGCTGGCTTCTTGAGGTGTTTTTCAGCAAATTTAACTCTGGCCTGTCTATTTTTGGAATTGATGAATGGTTTGCATCTAGATGTGAACCCTTTGTATTTACTGTCATGGAGTCTTCTCTTTACTGTTGACTTAGAGACAGATACACCTACTTCACTGAGAGTGTTCTGGACTTCAGTTGATGTTGTGAACGGGTTCTTCTTCACCAAATAAAGTATGCGGCGATCATCCACCACTGTTGTCATCCGTGGACGCCTAGGCCTTTTAGAGTTCCCAAGCTCACCAGTCAATTCCTTTTTTCTCAGAATGTACCCAACTGTACTCCAAGCATGTCGGCTATCTCTCTGATGGATGTTTTCTTTTTTTTCAGCCTCAGGATGTTCTGCTTCACCTCAATTGAGAGTTCCTTTGACCGCATGTTGTCTGGTCACAGCAACAGCTTCCAAATGCAAAACCACACACCTGGAATCCACCCCTGACCTTTTAACTACTTCATTGATTACAGGTTAACGAGGGAGACGCCTTCAGAGTTAATTGCAGCCCTTAGAGTCCATTGTCCAATTACTTTTGGTCCCTTGAAAAAGAGGAGGCTATGCATTACAGAGCTATGATTCCTAAACCCTTTCTCCGATTTGGATGTGGAAACTCTCATATTGCAGCTGGGAGTGTGCACTTTCAGCCCATATTATATATATAATTGTATTTCTGAACATGTTTTGTAAACAGCTAAAATAACAAAACTTGTGTCACTGTCCAAATATTTCTGGCCCTAACTGTATAAAATTCTGAGAATTACTCAATACTCAAAAAAACGTTTCATGAATAAGTAGTATAACAGAAATGTTAATAATTTTTAATTACATAGATTTATTAAGAAACTTGACTTTAGCTACTTGACTCTAGCAATCAGTTGAAATCTGTCTTTATAAAGACAAATTAACAACTTATAATGAAAGAATGAGGAGTGGGGAGCCGAGCAAGAGAAACAGGGGAAGAAAGTCACTGCTACTGGTTTCTACATTTTGTATCTCATCCCAGTGCTTATTTCACAGCTACACTGCTCAGAACTGCAGTATGACCTCCTTCCTGCTGTTGCTGCATTTGGAGGGGTGCTACAAAGAGAGAAGAGTGTAGAATTACTCATATTTTAGTGTTTAGTGTATGTAAGGCATTGAAAGAGGTAGTCTTAGCCGAGTAGCTTAGAAACAGCCAGTTGTACAACTTAGTAATAGAGCCTGTAGAGTGAAATATTGGTAAAAAATTTTGTTGAAGAAACCTCTGATGGATATGGCTTTTTAGTATTAAAGGGAACCTGTACGCTTATTTTAGCTCCCTATGCTATCATTGAAGCCGAGCCATACACGTCATAAGCCCCCATAATGCACCGGGCCGGATATGACATTCCAGCCCAGCGTATCATAGCAGCAAAGGAGGTGGGAATTTCAAAAAGAAGTGGCACAGCACAAGGAAAGAGGACACCCAGCACAGTGAGGGAGAAAGAATGGAGCCCCGAAGTCCCCCTTTCCAGTCTCCGGATGGAGACTGCATGTAAGTTATAAATCATTTTTCTTAATCTTTATGGGGCACTTTTAGATCAGAAAGGGCTGGTTAGGGATCAGCTAACAAGGTGCAGGGACATGTAGTGATAGGTTAGAGGGGTAGAACGAGCTGACAGGTTCCCTTTAAATTGTCGTAATGATAATAGAAAAAGAGGCATTTACAATTGTTAATTACTGGACAACCACATTCTTTGTAATTGTTGATTTTATTTTCAATTTAACAGACACTGACTTAAATCAAACAATGAAATTGGCAAAGCCTTTCCCCGGTAAGATCATGTGATGATTAATGCCAATAAACATTATGTACAACAGTCAAAAGATTTTAGGTTTTTAGTTATGAGATTGTTATTTCTTTTGATAAATCATAAATATTACATATCTTAAAAAATCTAATTAAAATCAGATAAGAACATTGTTATTCACCACTAATAGAAATTGAGCAATTTAGCTTTGACTTGATGGTCATGTCAGATACCTATGTTAAGGCTAAATCTTAAGATGAATCAATTATTTCTGATGCTTTAGAAATAATTTTATCTTAGTAAATATTTGACTAATAACCTGAGTAAGTTGATTGGAACCATGAAAGTTCAGGTCTGCCCAAAGTTTTTCATGAAGTCCATTCAGTTCAGGACCAGAATCTGACCACAAAACCTACCTTGGACCCAGATCCCCATTGAAATGCCTTGTTACTGGAACCTTTCTGGTGAAAATTCTCCCTCTCCTTCTCTCCCAATCTCTCTCCTTCTCTCTCCCTCTCTTCCTCCTTGTTTCATCCCTCTCTCTCCCTCTCTCTTCGTACCTCTCTCCCATTCACCCACCCCCTCTCACCCCTCTGTCTCCCTTGCTTTCCCTCGCTCTCAAATTCGAATTCAAATTTAAAGATGCATTTTTGGGAGGACTAAAATACATTTAGTGTTGTCAAAGCAAGAGAAATAAGTGTGACAGGGGAATAATCATCAGGGTTAAAGGGATGATGCGTTGTGGGGCGCAGTTTGGGTAATAATGGTCCATTTTCGGGGGGGGGTCTTACATCCATCTCACCTCTCTCTTATCTGGTTCTAGTATGGATAAGAGACCTGAACAGAAACCAGACATACAGAGAGCATCCAATGTTCAGAGTTCACCACCTGACACTAAGCGTTCAGTACAAAACCCCAAACTTTACAAATCAGGGTCATTCATCTCTAATGCTAAATATAGAACCCATGTGAAAGACAAAAGAAATATAGGGGGCGCACTAGTGCATTACCATTATTACCAAGTGGGAAGATTCAATTAAGTAATCACTAACCTATTCCTGGTGTGCAATCCCCGCACAACAATGGTGTAGATTTAGAAAGTGGTCAGGGTCTCCTTTCTCCTGGTTCAAGTTCTAAGTCTGCAGATCCTCAAGTCTCTGCAAGCTGCTCCAGCCGTGCACTTCAATAAGATAGGATTTGTGAATTCAATTTGCACGGTCTCGTGCTGAGCGCTCCAAGTGGAATCTTCCACTTGAGAAAGACGGTACTACACCGTCGAAACATGTCGTGGCGGATGGAGGATTTTCAATAAAAGGACTTTCCAGTCAGCAGAGTCCTCAGCTTTGTTTTGGAGCGCTCAGCACGAGACCGTGCAAATTGAATTCACAAATATAGAACCCAGGTCACCTTGAACCGATTGACATCTGACAGTTTGAATGCTTGGGATGCATTGTCTAGCAACCAGGTTTTGCATTACATTTGCTAGTTAAAATAATGAGGTCTTGAGCTCAACATACAGCCAAAATACTGATAAAGAATAGGCAATGACATTTGGAAAGACATATATGGTGTGCTACTCTTTCTATGGATTCCCGTGTAAATAGAGTCTATAATTCACTTTTCTTCAAAGATGATACATTCATCTTTTTCAATTCTGTTCCATACAAATTGTTCACTAATTTATGACCTTCATTCCCTATTGCTTAGCTGTAAGCGGGTGACATTCTTTAACTAATCATATTCAACTAAAAATGGCTGCTTCGTTCCCTGTCTCTGCTTTTATATTGGCCATATTTAAGAAACTAGAAGGAATAAAAGGGCAAACAGGATATAAGCAGTTTAAAAATTAGAATGAAGTTATGGATCAACTCACTTGATATCGTTGTGTGAAGCACAACCACTAAGATTGCATTATCGACTGCTGCAAACTCCTAGATTACACGGTTGCACAGTTCTGCCTCATCCAGCTCCTGTGTAGCTGCAGCAGGAAGTGGCGGTGCGGTGGGTTCACAACTCCTGATTATAATATCTTGGACCATATTGGATTCCTCTGTTGATCAGAAGCCCAGTTTAGACACCTTTCTTGGCTTTGTTTGAAGTTCTTTATACTGGCTATGAAAGTCACTTTAGTTGGTTATGCTGCACCATGCGATGTGATAGCTGAATATACACATTTCTTTGTACTAGAAGAATTATTTCTATTATTTGCTCTATTTTTCAAGTAATGATTAAAGGCCAAGTGAAAAATAAAATAAACAGTAAGGAGAAATATCAGAGATGAGAATTGATTTAAATCAAATTTGTATTGAAATTTTGGAAATTCGCTGAAGCTTATGAATTCCTTCAATATGGGATTCAGATTTTGTTAATGTGAATATCTGCCAATATTTTACACATTGCAAATGTCAAATAAAAGTCACACAACCTCGAATGTGGCCAAGAAGGCCACTATATTAGGTTTTGCAGGTATCTCATCACTTGGTCTAGGGCAAACATTTTGGAAGGGAAATTATAGTCTATGTAAAAGCTGAAGTAGGAAATTCAGTGGCCATTTTGTGATGAATCTGGAGGGGACATCACAGCTCACAGTTTTGCCATAGAAAGAGCGAAATGTGCAGGCCAATTGTGACAGTTTGTGAGCACAGTAGTTAAGACAAATTTCTGAGAAAGAAAAAAATAATATAAATTTAAAGGAAACTTTTCACCTGGTTTTTCCCATGTAAAGTGCATCCAAAAAATCCCAAAGTAAAACCCTTTTTATTTTTTTTTTTTTTTCTCAAATTTTTTTATTTTTTTTTTTTTTTTTTTTTAAAAGGGGAAAAATGAAGGGTTTGATCTCAACTTGAAAAAAAACTCATGAAAGAATAAAGTTACATTAAAACCAAGCACACCATTTTTTTTTCTTATGAAATTCTAATAAGTTGATGTTTTCTCTTCCCCTTGAAAAAATTAAAATTGGATCCAAAAAGGCCAAAATTCAAAATGGCCACCATGGTCACCAACCCCTTTGGAAAGGTTTTCCCCCCCCCATATACTAATTTGCCACAAAAAAGGAAGTTATATCACCAACTATTCCCATTTTATTTTTGGTGTTCCCTATAGATGGCCTTTCCCTTTTTAGAATGCCCCTTTATTTTGTCCCCAATTTTGTTGGCAAAAAATGAAAAAATAGCTTTTTTTACTCATCTATGAACGGTCCTTTTTAATGGGTTTTCACTGGTCTAGAAATGGTGCCTTTTTTCCCTGCTTCATGTGGATGATGCATTGTACATCATCCACACGTGTCCTCCCCTTGCGTCCTTGCAGGCTTTTTCTCTCTGCCTTGCCCGGGGGGCGGGCAATGTATTGTAGTGCACATGCTGGGCGCTTTTTGGGTTTTTTCTGTTTTTTTACTACAAAAACTTTGCTTTATCGTG
>JARQOC010000012.1:111183802-111226717 GCA_033576535.1 Allobates femoralis | reverse complement strand
CTTTTTTGAGACTACAAAGGATGACCCAACTTACGTTATTTGATAAGTTAGTAAAAAATTTAAGTAGAGGCGAAAAAAACAACAATTTGACTACTACATGCATGAATTGGCACATTGCCTGGTAACATCTGTTACCCTGCCAATGTTCCTGCTCTAAAACATGGCCTAGCGGGCCTCCAAGAACACCAAATCAACCTCATCTGCTGCTTCTTACTCCTCCGTCACACTGACAAATGTTGTGACACAGTTCTTCGGACGTAGAACCTCCACTTGTTTACTTGCAACAGTCAGAGTGAGTGAGAGCCCATCAGTTTTAATGGAAGTGGACCCGCCTGCTGTTTTTGGCTGATCTCAGACACCAAGCACACCACTTTTTTGTTAACCCACCATAACATCTTCACCAGAACATCCCTCACAGTTTAGCAAACACCCTACTCAACCCTCTCTCAGCACAGCAGCCAGCTCTCAGTCCCACAGTTTTTATCTTATAAAAGATTATTTTCTTCTACACATCCCAAAGCAAAGAACTTGAACTTTACCATCTCTAATTTATTGGCCAAGGAAATGCTGCCTTTCTGTCTGATGGATACAGATGGATTCTGAAAGCTGATGGCCATAACAGTCCTCCCAGTACCAGTTGTACAGTTGCCATTACTTCTCTAACAAAGCTTTGCTTGCACTACACGAGCATATCACTAACAACATCACCCATTCCTTGAGAATCTCCGTGTGTGAAAGGGTGCAATTTCACCACTGCCTTCTGGATGAGCAAATATGGCCAGGGGAATTACATCTCGCTGACTGGGAACTGGTTCTGGTGGTTGTGGGGACAGGCGGTAAATGTGCTGCTTCCCAAGTCTTGAAATCCACAAGACTTTTGGTACAAACCTCTGTATCTACTACTTCATCCACTGCTTCTGCCTCCACCACCTCCTCTAGGGCTTCCAGCTGCACCCTCAACCTCTCCGTTAATGTTCCAACAGTTCAGAAAGAATCCATTCCACCTCTGTATTGCACTGCCAGGGCTCACCATCATCAGGCAGTGTTGAAATTAAAATGCCTTGGAGATTTGTCAGTCACATAGCTGAAGAGTTGTAGACAGCTATGTAAGCCAACTTTAAGTATTGGCTATCTCTACTAAACCTGGAGCTAGGAAAGGCCATGCGCAGTATTGGTGTGAAACTGGAGGCGGCTCTACACCACGGTAAACTTACACAAGTGCCTTGCATGGCTCCCATCCTCATCCTGTTGTACAGCAATTTCTATTCTACTATCCCAACCTGGATGAACTGCTACAGAAGACATGGTCACTGTGTGCTCACTTCTGCCAATTGCCCCCTACAGCTTATTGGCTAGCAGCGCTACAGAGGCCTTTCAGACAACTGACTGGTCTGACAGTCCATGATCACATGGGAGAGACACAGCATGTCGGGGATAGATGTGACACCACATCGCTGGGAGTGAGTAAGAATAGGTGGGGGGCTGAGGCTCAGCACTGCAGAGAGGGGAGAAGAAGGTGGGGAGGCAAGACAAAGTACCGCGAGGAGTGGAGAAGGTGGGGGCTGGAGACTTTGTGAACATAGAATTGATAGCCCCGACCCTGAAACTATGGTCACAGTGCCTCTTCATATCAGGGAGGGGCTGAGGAAGTGCCTGGAACTTTTCAGCTTGATGATGTTCTGTGTGAGGATCCTAGAATGCACTGGCATGTACTCAAATGGTACGTCATTGGGCAGGAAATAGAAAAATAACCCAATAGCAGTTAGATAGTGGCCAGTGTCAGGCAGCTGCTGCAAAGGCAAATAAAATAATGGGATGCATTAAAAGAGGCATAGATGCTCACGAGGAGAACATAATTTTACCTTAATACAAGTCACTAGTGCGACCACACTTAGAATACTGTGTATAATTCTGGTCTCCGGTGTATAAGAAAGACATAGCTGAACTAGAGCGGGTCCAGAGAAGAGCGACAAAAGTCATTAGAGGACTGAGGGATCTGCAATACCAAGACAGGTTATTAAACTTGGGGTTATTTAGCTTGGAAAAATGAAGGCTTAGGGGTGATCTTATAATAATGTATAAATATATGAGGGGACAGTACAGAGAACTTTCTAATGATCTCTTTACTCTTAGGCCTGAGACGGGGACAAGGGGGCATCCTCTACGTCTGGAGGAAAGAAGGTTTAATCATAATCAAAGACATGGATTCTTTACTGTAAGAGCAGTGAGACTATGGAACTCTCTGCCACATGATGTTGTAATGAGTGACTCACTACTAACATTTAAGAAGGGCCTGGATGCCTTTCTTGAAAACTATAATATTACCGGTTATATATACTAGATTCTTTGATAGGGCATTGATCCAGGGAATTAGTCTGATTGCCGTATGTGGAGTCAAGAAGGAATTTTTTCTCCCAATGTGGAGGTTAGTGTTGCCACATGGTTTTTTTTGCCTTCCTCTGGATCAACATGTTAGGCTATGGGTTGAACTAGATGGACTTAAAGTCTTCCTTCAACCTTAAATACTATGATACTATGTTACTATGCTACAATGATAGTATAGAGAGGGAACTGTAGGGAATTATTAAAGGAAGTATATTAAAAAAAAGCTTAGATTATAAGGATAAATTAGATAGGTCCTTAAGAAAAAAGTTACTGGCCTAGTATTAACCCTTTAAAATCTTAATGACTTTACAGATTCCAACTCTGCAACTGTTATTTATACAAATTTTCAACAATGGGAAAGATCCCCTGCAAAATAACTTTTTTCATTTAATGAGTATTTACTTAGCAAATAAATGTGTTTATGATATTCATATTCATGTTTAAAAGTCTACCCTATATACACAGCAAACTAATAATTGCACATTTTTCTTCCACAGTTTTCAGTGTCTGACACACAGGACGATGGTAATCCCTCTCTCACTATCATTTAGGATATTCTTTACTTTAACAATTTTTATTCTTTTGATTTCATAATATGCTTTTATTTTTAATATATAAAATTCTGAGAATTGCTCAATACTCAAAAAAAACTTTTCATGAATAGGTAGCATAAGAGAAATGTTAATACTTTTTAATTACATATATTTATTAAGAAACTTGACTTTCTACACTTCTGAGCCACTTGACTCTAGTAGAAATCTATAAAAATGAGACAAAATGCGTAATAGGGTCTTATCTCTATTATATAGAGGTATATGTATGGCGCCAAGGGCCTGCTCACCTGATCTGGTTGTGTAACCCACAACCAGTATGAACGCTCAGTCAGTAGCTGCTGCTGGATCCATACATCCACGGGTCACCGCGGTCAGAAGTCAGCATATAAGGACGAAGTGTTGTACGATCCGCGCTGCTACCAAAGGAAGACCAGGACAATGGATTGTCTGGTTGAAGTAGTTCTTTAATCCGACGCGTTTCGGAGCTATCTCCCAGCTCCAGTGTGTCCCTGAGGAAGGAGCTAGGAGATAGCTCCGAAACGCATCGGATTAAAGAAATACTTCAACCAGACAATCCATTGTCCTGGTCTTCCTTTGGTAGCAGCGCGGATCGTACGACACTTCGTCCTTATATGCTGACTTGACTCAAGCAATCAGTTGAAATCTTTTTATAGACAAATTAACAACTTATTAATGAAAGAATGAGGAGTGGGGAGCCGAGTAAGAGAAACAGGGGAAGAAAGTCACTGCTACTGGTTCCTACATTTTGTATCTCATCCCAGTGCTTATTTCACAGCTACGCTGCTCAGAACTGCAGTATGACCTCCTTCTTGCTGTTGCTGCATTTGGAGGGGTGCTACAAAGAGAGGAGGGTAGAATTACTCATATTTTAGTGTATAGTGTATGCAAAGCATTGAAAGAGGTATTCTTAGCTGAGTAGCTTAGAAACAACCAGTTGTACAACTTAGTAATAGAGCCTGTAGAGTGAAATATTGATAAAAAAAATGTTTGTTGAAGAAATCTCTGATGGATATGGTTTTTTAGTATTAAACAGAACTTGTCTGCTTGTTTTAGCCCCCTATGCTATCATTACCTGTCCCTGCACCTTGCTAGCTGACCCCTAACCATCCCTGTCTGATCTAAAAGTGCCCAATAAAGTTTTAAAACAAAAAAGATGTATAACTTACAAGCAATCTCCATCCAGAGACTGGAAAGGCGGGCCCCGGGGCTCCATTCTCCCCTCCTTGCTGGCTCCTAGCATGCCCCACTTGGCGTCCTTATTCCTTGTGCTGTGCCACTTCTTTTTGAAATTCCCACTTCCTTTGCTGCTATGAAATGCCGGCCTAGAACGTCATATCCGGCGTGGTGCATTGTGGGGGCTGACCACGTGGTATGGCCCGGCTCCGGTGCATGCACAGTGTGGATATTGAAGCCGAGACATACACGTCATAAGCCCACATAATGCACCGGGCCGGATATGACATTCCAGCCCAGCGTATCATAGCAGCAAAGGAGGTGCGAATTTCAAAAAGAAGTGGCACAGCACAAGGAAAGAGGACACTCAGCACTGTGTGCAGGAGTCAGTGAGGGGGAAAGAATGGAGCCCCGAAGCCCGCCTTTCCAGTCTCCAGATGGAGACTGCATGTAAGTTATAAATCATTTTTCTTAATCTTTATGGGACACTTTTAGATCAGACAGGGATGGTTAGGGATCAGCTAGTAAGGTGCAGGAACAAGTAGTGATAGGTTAGAGGGGTAGAGCAAGCTGACCGGTTCCCTTTAAATTGTCCTAATGATAATAGAAAAAAGAGCATTTACAGTTGTTAATTACAGGACAACCACATTCTTTGTAATTGTTGATTTTATTTTCAATTTAACAGACACTGATTTAAATCAAACAATGAAATTGGCAAAGCCTTTCCCCGGTAAGATCATGTGATGTTTAATGCCAAAAAACTATGTACAATAGTCAAAAGATTTTAGGTTTTTAATTATGAGATTATTTCTTTTGATAAATTAAAATGAATCAATTATTTCTGATGCTTTAGAAATTTATTTTTGTAAATATCTGACTAATAACCTGAGTAAGGGATGCTTAAGAGAGTTGAGTGGAACCATGAAAGTTCAGGTCTGCCCAAAGTTTTTCATGAAGTCCATCCAGTTCAGGACCGAAATCTGACCCAAAATTTACCCTGGACCCAGATCTCTTTGAAATGCCTTGTTACTGGAACCTTTCTGGTGAAAATTCTCCCTCTCTCATGTTCTCTCTCCCTCTCCCTCCCTTTCTTCCTCCTTGTTTCATCCCTCTCTCTCCCTTTCTCTCTTCGTACCTCTCTCCCATTCACCCACCCCCTCTCTCTCACCCCTCTCTGTCTCCCTCACTTTCCTCTCTCTCCCTCTCAAATTCAATAATCATCACGCATTGTGGGGTGCAGTTTGGGCAATAATGGTCCATTTTGGGGGTCTTGCATCCATCTCTCCTCTCTCTCATCTGGTTCTAGTATGGATAAGAGACCCGAACAGAAACCAGACATACAGAGAGCAGTCAATGCTCAGGGTTCACCACCAGACACTAAGTGTTTAGTACAAAACCCCAAACTTTACAAATCAGGGTCATTCATCTCTAAAGCTAAATAACAATATAGAACCCAGGTCACCTTGAACTGATTGACATCTGAGAGTTTGAATGCTTAGGATGCCTTGTCTAGCAACCAGGTTTTGCATTACATTTGCTAGTTAGTATGTACTAAGAAGTTAGTTATTTAAAAAATAATGAGGTCAATAATTGAGCTTAACATAGAGCCAAAATAAAGATAAACAGACATTTGTAAAGACTTATATGGGGTGCTACTCTTTCTACGTATTCCCGTGCAAATAGAGTCTATTATCCACCTTTCTTCAAAGATGATACGTTTTCAATTCTGTTCCATACAAATTGTTCACTATTTTATGACCTTCTATCCCTATTGCTTAGCTGTAAGCGGGTGACATCCTTTCACTAATCATATTCAACTAAAAATGGCTGCTTCGTTCCCTGTCTCTGCTTTTATATTGGCTGTATTTTAGAAACTAGAAGGAATAAAAGCGCAAATGGGATCTTAGCAGTTTAAAAATTAGAATGAACTAATCAACTCACTTGATATCGTTGTGTGAGGCACAACCACTAAGATTGCATTATCAACTGCTGCAAACTCCTAGATTACACGGTTGCACAGTTCTGCCTCATCCAGCTCCTGTGTAGTGGCAGCAGGAAGAAGCGGTGCGGTGGGTTCACAACTCGTGATTTTAATACCTTGGACCATATTGGATTCCTCTGTTGATCAGAAGCCCAGTTTAGACACCTTTCTTGGCTTTGTTTGAAGTTCTTTATACTGGCTATGAAAGTCACTTTAGTTGGTTATGCTGCACCATGCGATGTGAAAGCTGAATATACACATTTCTTAGCATTAGAATAATTATTTCTATTATTTGCTCTATTTTTCAAGTAACGATTAATGGTTCAGTGAACAATATAAATAAAAAGTAATGAGAAATATCAGAGATGAGAATTGATTTAAATCAAATCTAATTTGTATTGAAATTTTGAAAATTTGCTGAAGCTTATGAATTCATTCAATATGGGATTCCGATTTTGTCAATTAATGTGAATACCTGCCCATATTTTACACATTGCAAATGTCAAATAATCTCATTACTTGGTCTAGGGCAACCATTCTGGAAGGAAAATTATAGTCTATGTAATAGCAGAAGTAGGAAATTCAGCGGACATTTTGTGGTGAATCTGGATAGTGAGGGGACATCACAGCTCACAGTTTTGCCATAGAAAGAGCGAAATGTGCAGGCCAATTGTGACAGTTTGTGAGAACAGTAGTGAAGACTAATTTCTGAGAAAGAAAAAATAATATAAATTTAAAGGAAACTTTTCACATGGCTTTTCCCATGTAAAGTGCCTCCAACACCAGTAAACCCTTATATGCAGCATTCTTGAAAGCCCTATATATGTCACCAATTTGATTAGCAAAGTGAAAAAATACCGTTTATTATTATAATTATTATTCCAATGGGTATCACTGGTCTAGATCTGTGTTATGAACCGATGACTCAGGGGTACACTCAGATTCCGTAGAAGTCATTGGTAACTGTACTGACCGCAATCCCTGACTACACACCGCAACTAGAAGTAGCCGTAGGATGTAACTAACCAGACCTAGAAACCTCTGTACAGCCGGAGAACTGCTCCTAAAGATGGATGCAGGAAAAGCTATCTTGCCTCAGAGCAGAACCCCAAAAGAATAGCATGCCGCCCACAGATATTAACTGGGAAACAAAAGACGGAAAAACAAGCACAGGCAGAGTATAAGGTTTAGCAAAAGAAGCCACACTAACTATATAGGAAAGACAGGATAGAATACTATTGCAGTCAGTATAAAACACTATCAAAAACCACCAACAGCAGATATTACAAAAATTACCCTGAGTCACTAAGACTCGGTGCCCTCTATATCTGCAGACTTCTATGAATCAAATGCCAGCAGAACTGGAAATAACAGATAACAGTGAATGGTAAAATTCCTAGGAAGAAAACTTCCTATCTGAGAGCAGATAAACAAATATACAAACTAAATGGCAAACCCACAGCTCAGAATAAGACAAAACATAAGCTGATCCTTAAGCACACAAAAAGTGTGCCACAATATATCAAAAAAACATTAACTTATCTTGCAAAGATCTCCACAGAAGAAACCAGAGAGATGTGAACTCCTCCAGGAACAAAAGACGACTGGCAAGGATTGATCCACTTCAAACCATTATATGCTCCAAGAACCAGATAGCCAATTATCACCCTCATCTGTGAAGCCCACACAGTCAGCTGCATCACCAGCAACAACCACCGGAGGGAGCTCCAATGAATTCACAACAGATCTGGTGCCATCTTCCTTCCCTGCTTCATGTGGATGATGCATCCACACTTTGTCCTCTATTGCGTTCCTGTGCAGGTGCTCTTCTCTCTGCCTTGTCGAGGGCAGTGCAATGTATTGTAGTGCACATGCATGGGCGCTTTTTGGTCTTTTTAACTACAATACTTTGCTTTGCCGTGCTGAGGGTTAAACAAAGTATTGTAATGGCGCATGCTTCGGGTGGTCTTTAACCTTTCCCTGCGCATGTGAATTTCAGTACATTGGTCTGCCCTCAGCAGATAGAAGTATGTCTGTGCAGGAGGAGGATAGAGGAGACTGTATATGTAACTTAGGATGTGACATCTACATGATGCAAGAAGAGAGGAGGCATTAGATCAAGACCAGTGAGGTCTATAGACCTCCCCTCAGGTGAGTATAATATTTTTTATGTTATGCAGATTGGATTGGGGACATAAATATTATTCTAGAATGCTGTATATAAGGGCATACTTGTGGTGACTGTATTTTACATGGACAAAACACGGTGACCGTTTCCCTTTAACGTCTATGGAGTGGGAAAGTAAAGTTGCTTTCTTACTAGACAAGGAGCGATACATAGCTGGTAGCTCCTCCTTGGTAATCAATCATTATGAGTCTGCTGCAGTTCAATTACACAATTTTGATGTAGTTTACATTTATGCAGAAGCAGCTACCAATATTACTGAAGGATCAAATGCAACGTGAGGTCATTTTGACATAACTGAAATTGTGTTACGGTAAAGAGCCTAAAAGGGTTGGATGCCGTTCTAGGAGACATCTGGGTGTCATTCATGACTTTTCAAGACATTTGGTTGCATTGCAATGCTTTCAATTAAGAAAATTAATTTGCAGAAAAATTATATTCACAATTTGGTGAAGTCTAATTCAAAATTCAGAAGATTTACTCATCATTAATAGATTATGTTATTTTGAATAATAATAGTAAATTAATATTCCAAAAAAACATTTTTGTTACATAATTATAATAAATAGAATCATTAAATGTGTTTATACTGAAAAACTTGTGTTTGAGAAAAAACCTGTAATACATAAATACTTCATTATGTGTGTATGCTTTAAGTTGCAGAT
This sequence comes from Allobates femoralis, assembly GCA_033576535.1. Taxonomy (NCBI): domain Eukaryota; kingdom Metazoa; phylum Chordata; class Amphibia; order Anura; family Aromobatidae; genus Allobates; species Allobates femoralis. The sequence goes on along the minus strand of JARQOC010000012.1, from coordinate 111,217,753 downwards.
ATTAAGGAAGAAAAAGAACCTGAAGGCATCTTTAGCAAGATCTTAAAGGCTAACAAAGGCTTAGGTAAAAAAGGATTATAATATCTATCAGCAAATTTAAGAAAAATCCTACATTTCTAATTTTCAGTATTGACATTGAATATTAATTTCAAAGACAACTTAAAGAGGGTCAGAAGTGTTTCCTTCTGATTTTATTCCCACTGCTCCTATGAGAATTCCATTTTATTTCAAATCAGCCAAAACACTTTTTATTAATAAGTGCATTGTTGAGGTCTTTATAGAGGGGGTGTGGCTAACTGTGTACCAATTGAGGGCAGCCTGAGGACACGCCCCTGAGGATCCTGTGAGCAACACCACTTGGATAAAGACCATAAAAGATCATAAAAACTAGCACCAAATAATAAAGTCCAGACATCTTGAACTATATGGGGCTTTCTTTTTAAAGGATAATTTTTAGGGGAGTAGCAATTACAACTTAGCCATTTTTTACCTCGTGACTGCTCCCCTTTAAAGAAAATCCAGCAATATATGAAATCAGGAAATGTAGTGATGACTTTCAATAATGTACATGACACCAGGTAGGAAATATTCACATCATTGTTACAAAAGTAACTCTAAAGAGGAGGTCACTGAAATTATTGAGACAATGCAGAAACACATGTATGAAGTTGCGTGTAGTGCTGAAACACGCAGTGTAATTTAATAAAAGCTCATATCATATGAAACTACCACTTCCATATAAAGTTTCTATCAGGGGCGGACCGTCACCCCCAGGGGCCCTGGTGCAGGAGAGCACGGGGGGGCGGGGCTACTGGCCGTCTGCGCGGCCCGGGGGGGGAGGGGTGCCGCTGGCCGTCGGCGCGGCCCGGGAAGGGGGGGGTGGGTGCTGCTGGGAGCCGCAGGCGTGATGCTCTCCTACCTGGGAGCCACGCCGGATGTATGCTAGGGGCCAGAAGAGCCGAGGAGAGGAGGGGCGGGATCAGGCAGGGGAAGCAGGAAGCTCTCTGCTTCCCTTGCCTGACTCTCCTCTCCTTTGACGGCGGCTTGCGGAGGTTGGCTGGGGGCCCCCCTCCAGGCCTGAAGGGGCCCCCAGCCGGTCGGGGCCCTGGTGCAGGTGCACCAGCTGCACCAGTGTAGTAACGCCCCTGGTTTCTATGACTGTTTATAAGTTCCTTTAAAAGGTGGGAAAGGTACTTACAACCATCTGTCTATGGTGTCCAAGCTCGGACCGGTCCACATGAGAACAGGAGAATCCACTAGTGGGCCCCTTTGTAGTACATACAAAGTCAAATAATCATGTGATGTGAATATTTCTCTTGTAATATATACAGCTACTTCTCAAATAATTAGAATTATATCTAACAGTTAATTTCAGTAATTCAATACATAAAGTGAAATGCATATATTATATAGAATCCAGAAAACAGTAATAAAGAGCTGGAATCAAATGCCGCGCTGACCACAAGGATAAAACAGAGTAAATCATCCACTCCGTTTATTCTGCCTACACGTGTTTCGTGGCACAAAGCCACTTCCTCAGGGCATCTGAGGAAGTGGCTTTGTGCCACGAAACACGTGTAGGCAGAATAAACGGAGTGGATGATTTACTCTGTTTTTATCCTTGTGGTCAGCGCGGCATTTGATTCCAGCTCTTTATTACTGTTTTCTGGATTCTTCAATTCTCAGCTGGGAGCCTGCAGCGACCTCCTGTGTGCTTTTATTGTAGTTGTGACACTCACAACTACATCAGGTGAGTTTAACCAATTGGGGTCTGAGGGACCTGTATAATAGCGGTATTATTCTATGTGCGCTTCCTTTCTCTTTTAATTTACCGTATATACTCGTGTATAAGCCGACCCGTGTATAAGCCGACCCCCTACTTTTGCCCCAAAAATCTGGAAAAACCTATTGACTCGTGTATAAGCCGAGGGTGGACCCCAGCACAGGTATACAGCCCTCAACAGTGTGGTATACAGCAGCCCCAGAGGTATATACAGCCCCAGTGGTAGTATACAGCAGCCCCACAGGTATTATACAGCCCCAGTGGTAGTATACAGCAGCCCCACAGGTATATACAGCCCCAGTGTAGTATACAGCAGCCCCACAGGTATATACAGCCCCAGTGGTAGTATACAGCAGCCCCAGAGGTATATACAGCCCCAGTGTAGTATACAGCAGCCCCACAGGTATATACAGCCCCAGTGGTAGTATACAGCAGCCCCACAGGTATTATACAGCCCCAGTGGTAGTATACAGCAGCCCCACAGGTATATACAGCCCCAGTGTAGTATACAGCAGCCCCAGAGGTATATACAGCCCCAGTGGTAGTATACAGCAGCCCCACAGGTATTATACAGCCCCAGTGGTAGTATACAGCAGCCCCACAGGTATATACAGCCCCAGTGTAGTATACAGCAGCCCCACAGGTATATACAGCCCCAGTGGTAGTATACAGCAGCCCCAGAGGTATATACAGCCCCAGTGTAGTATACAGCAGCCCCACAGGTATATACAGCCCCAGTGGTAGTATACAGCAGCCCCACAGGTATTATACAGCCCCAGTGGTAGTATACAGCAGCCCCACAGGTAAATACAGCCCCAGTGGTAGTATACAGCAGCCCCACAGGTAAATACAGCCCCAGTGGTAGTATACAGCAGCCCCACAGGTAAATATAGCCCCAGTGGTAGTATACAGCAGCCCCACAGGTAAATATAGCCCCAGTGGTAGTATACAGCAGCCCCACAGGTAAATATAGCCCCAGTGGTAGTATACAGCAGCCCCACAGGTAAATATAGCCCCAGTGGTAGTATACAGCAGCCCCACAGGTAAATATAGCCCCAGTGGTAGTATACAGCAGCCCCACATATACCGTATATGCCCCAGAGGTATATACAGTGCCCCGTCATCTATATACAGCCCCCCGCCGCAATCCTGTAAAGGAATAGGTTAGTATACTTATCCATCCGCTGCAGCTGTCCCGCCGCCATCGCGATTCAGCATCTTCCGACTTCAGCGTCTCGCGTCTTCTTCCGGTTTCCTCCCCGGTCGCACAGGCAATGACGTCATTGCCTGCGACCATCGGAAGGAGACGCGAGACGCTGGAAGTCGGAAGATGCTGAATCGCGATGGCGGCGGGGCAGCTGCAGCGGATGGATAAGTATACTAACCTATTCCTTTACAGGATTGCGGCGGGGGGCTGTATATAGATGGGGAACTGTATACTGTATACATTGTATACAGTATACAGTGACTCGCGTATAAGCCGAGGGGGGGACTTTTCAGCCCAATTTTTGGGCTGAAAAACTCGGCTTATACGCGAGTATATACGGTATATATATATTATATAGAGTCATTACAAACAGTGAACTTTTACAAGTGTTTATTTCTGTTAATGTTGATGATTATGGCTTACAGCCAATGAAAACCCAAAGGTCATTATCTCAAAAAATTAAAGTAGGGAGGATGAAGGGACTGAGAGATAAAATACGACATAAATAGGTATCAGGGGCTTCACTATAAAAGCAGATCACGGCTGCTGCAGTCCCCAGCGTGGTGCATATAGAGGAGGGAGGATGAAGGGTTAAAAAGCGTGCTGCCATATTCCATGAGACATCAAAGGGTGAATATAATATTGATTTATTATACAATGCATTTCAGGGTTTCCTGGCCCCTTCCTCAGGACAAGTCAATGTAATATTGCCATCTTTCAGGGTGTTTCAGGGAGCCCTGAAATGCGTTGACTAATAAATCAATATTATAATCACACTTTGATGTCTTGTGGAATACAGCAGTGCAGTTCATCCTCCCTACTTTACTTTTCTGAGATAATTGCCTTTGGGTTGTCATTGGCTGCAAGCCATAATCATCAACATTAACATAAATAAACACTTGAAATAGATCCCTCTGTGTGTAATGACTCTATATAATATATGCGTTTCACTTTATGTATTGAATTACTGAAATAAAATACATTTTTGACAATATTCTAATTCATTGAGATGCACCTGTATGTATATTACATATATTTACATATAGTATTTAAAATATCACTATTTTCTACATTTAGAGAAAACCTTGCCAATCCAACATGGTGACATTTTGGTGAAAGCTGGACGCACTGCTTCGCCCTGTCCAAGTTGCAATTGGCCCATGTCTGATGATGGGACGGTCTCTGTAGCCTACAATATATCATCACCTTACAGTGAGTTTTTCTTGCTTATTTAATGCCTAAGATGACTATAAAAACTGTCCAATAATAGATTCATTATCCAAATATTCTGGTATCTCCAGGTGATAGTCAACGGCGGCTGATTCAGGATGCCATTGATGAGTATGAAACACTTACATGTGTGAAGTTTGTTCCTCGGACGAATGAAAAAGATTTCATTAGCTTTGATTCTGGAGGCGGGTAGGTTCTACTTTAGGTTTGATCTAGTTTTGTAGAATAAAACATTATGCTCGTTCATGCCTAGTAATATAATCTATTCTTAAAGACATATCAACTGATGCAATGGGAATTTTGATTTTCTTGTTATTGTGTTATGAATTTGTGTAGAAAGCTTGGTGTACCAGCACGAAGTTAAAGATGAATTCCCTAATGTAGTTATAGTTTAGAACATTTTGATAAATAGAATTTCCCACCATTGCCAAACATAAGCTTTTTTGGCTGTATTTTGCGTTCTGTAAACACGTTACCAGTTTCTTCACTAAGATTGTATACTGCAATATAGCTTGTATATACAGCAGATGGAATAAATATTCACCACAGCACTAATTTCTAAAGGTTCTATTGACATGAATTACTCACCAGAGGTAGATAACAAGTCGTCCAATACACAGGCAAAGAAATCAAACCATAGAGGTCCATAAATTAAGTTATGTGTAATAATGAATAAAGACACAGGGAAAAGGTATTGAACACAAGAACAAAGAGAGCTGCAGAAGGCCATGAAAAATCAGCTGAAATATATGAGCAATTAGGAAACAATAATATCAGCAGGTTCAACTGATGGCCTATAAAGAGGTGTCTCATTACGAAAATGCCACACAAAAAACATCTCATTATGGGTAAAACAAGTGAGCTGTCTAAGGATCTTTGCAAGCTAACCATTGCAAAACATACTGATGGAATTGGTTACAGAGGGATTTCTAAACTACTGAAGGTTCCAGTGGGACCAGATGAGCCATAATCTAGAACTAGAAAGAACATGATTTTACCATAAATAGGTCATGACCAGATGCTCCCTGAAAGATTTTGGAGAGAGGAGAGAAAAGATTTATCAGAAGTGTTGTCCAAGAGCCAAGATGCGGACTTATAGGTGGAGCTGTTATCAGGAAAAACTTAGTCAGACTGAATAGGGCTTTTATATAGTAGGTGGCAGTCACATCATGTTGTGCAGATCATCATGCTTCTTCCAGGCCATCTTCAAGTCTTAGAAGACATCTGACAGTAAGCAAAACAGCAATGGCTATAAATCCCAAGTTACATTACATGACTGTGAATTGATGCAGACTCATGTAAATGGCGTGCGCTCAAGCGTTGTTCTTTGAGGTGCCAGTGAAGGAATTGCAAGAACCCGTAGTCAACTCAAGAAGAAAATCACTGCGCACTCTAAGGTATTTTGATGCAAAAGTGAAATTTTTATTTTGCCATGAACAACATGCGACCTGGCAGACATTTCGGCCACCGCTTTGGGGTCTTTTTCACAGTGTCGCTTGGATGGTATATTGCCTAGGGTGTTGATAAGAAGCCTAGTGGTAGCTCGGCGTCCGTCTGGAAGAGCTACTATGGGTTGGTGTACCTGTAGTTTCTAGGTATGGTTATATCTAGGGGTACTTGCCAGACCATCCCAATAGTAAGGCCATGTGTGCCTGATACGTGGCCCGATACGTGGCCATCTCCTGTTCATCTGATGCCAGAATAAAGACTGCTGAGATTACATCTGAATGGAGTGCTGCAGTGAAATTCTCTAAACTGTGTGTAGACATTTCATAAAGTTTTGAAATTGTATTAACAAATGCATCAAATTTATGCCATGATAAAATAATTATGATGTTGATCTTTCATCTTGAAGACCTCTTCAATTCGTACTGGAATGTATCAGTTTCAGGTGAAATTGTTGTCAGAGCTTGGAGTTCTAAATATGTCTTTCTTTTAGTTGAGTCACCTCACCCAAGGAAGTGGTGTACGTCCAACTGAGCCCGGTCCACGGCATTAATGCAATAAGGTTTAAATTAGAGCGTCGGCATACTTCCAAAGAGTAAAAACACTTCCTTTATTTTGTCAAGAGATAAAATGAGGTGCACCATGCCTGGTCAGCGTGGGGGAAGTGGAGAACAAGCAGCAGTCTTTATACCGCCTGCGGCTTGTTCTCCTCTCCCCCCTCGCTGACCTGGCATGGTGTACCAGATTTTATCTCTTGAAGAAATAAAGGAAGAGTTTTCACTCTTTAGAAGAGTCCCACAGCTCTCCTTTGATCTTTCTTTTAGTTTGTTCACTCAGTTTTTGAGGATTAACCACAGGAGATTGAGATCTGGGGAATTTCTTGGCCATAGACCCAAAATGTCAATCTTTGGTTTACCTAGTACCTATCACTTTGCCCTATGACATGATCTTTGTCTTGCTGGAAAAAAAGCATTAAATTGCTCTTGTATCATTTGAAGAAGCTGAACTTGCACTTGGAGGCTGAATAGATGTTGTTATTTATGGAGAACCTTTGTCGAAATCCTCAAAAAGTTGGAAATTGTGATAAACTTTCAGCACTGAATAGGCAAGAATGAAATGTTAACAGTCAGGATTTGGTCCGAACTAAGGAAAATTTAAAATATTGAGTTTCAGCATGACCTTGATATAGTTGCATAAAACAGGAAATACAAATGTAAAAATAATGAATTGTGTGGAGAATTGGCCACCGAACCTGGTAGCTCAACAGCGCCTCTTGTTAAACTCAGGTCAGTCAGGAAACTGCCTGAGGATAAAAGAGGGACCGCAACTTCCCTGTCAGTGCTGGTTTATCAAGGCACCTCTCAGTAAGTGTGGTGCATAATTGCCACAGCCAGGCTAAAGCGTATATAATAACCAACTGACCGAGGCCTTGACTAACCCCAAGCACTAATTGTTGCTACCAGTTTATCATTTAATAAGTCTGGTCCGTGAACAGGCTTATATTGGGTCAGAAACCAACCCAGGTAGCGTTTAAATGCGCACATGGACGTGCAGGTTCGTGATCAAGATAACAGACCAACTCAAGATTAAATTTATATATTTAATCTCCCTATTCGCACACTAAATTAATTTACAGATATTAAATATTACAAATATTAGTCAGTTATGCAAATCAAAGATAATCGGGATACACATAGAATTACAGTCACCTGTTATCAGTTACCTTAATGCTGGTGACACCAAAAGAGGCAGCTGGTGCCAACTGGTTCCTTGGTACACTCTGGCTATGATGAACCTATGCCCTTCAGAAAAATACCAAGATGGGGAAGAGGTGAAACACTTTTATACTGTAAGAGGCCTTCCCATTTCACACTCATCACCTGCCTCTGGGCTCTCTAATAACTCCCTGAGTGGGGACATGAAATACCCAAAAGCTATTATGGGTCACAACTTTGCCTGGCAGCGTCATAGGCAAAAGAAAATGTTCTCATATTTTCGGTTATGATTTTAGCTTCGCAATGATATTACACATGACTACTCTGCTACTGGCCAATATCAAGTTTTGGTGACTTACGGTCATCGCACATTTATATAGAAATAAGTGTGAATACTGTCTGAATCTGTAGATTCCATATTTATGCTTGACGTTTTTATAGGAGCGACGGCTCATGAGATATTAAACGTTATTCTTCGTCTCCGGCCTGTCTAGGTTATGTGTAAGAATTTCCTTTCAATCTGTAGTAGAAGGAGATTAGGTTTGTCACTTCTCTGCTAAGAAGAGTATCGTGGCTCACTGAGAACCCGGTGCTCATAGGTAAAAAGTTCAATATATATAGATAACCTTGGCACACGTTATATGAAAAAACGGAAACTTCTTTCATTCAAAATAGTGATTTTTATTGAATCATCAGTCAAAAAATAATAGACGTTTCGGCTGGCTTGCCTTTCTCAATTAGACTGACTGTAGATAGAAAACAAAATTTTGTACATCATTACAGTTTGTACATAATCCATCTTAATAATGTACGGAACATCCTCTATCATAATTGAATAAATGTTGTACACATAGAAGCTATTACTTGAACCCATATGCAACCGAATAAACCTTAATCAAAGCAACATGGGGAAAAAATACCACTACGAAAAAAACGTAACCCCCTTCCAGAGGGATTAGGTGGCCCCTTAATATGTCTTGGTCCACCGAAACGGAATTAAAATATGTCAAAAAATAATATATTTTGACTGAAGGGATCAGTTAGGCATCTACAATCAAACAAAAAAGTGAAACCGTGAATAGGTGTCATACCTAGTGACTGATGGTCCTATCCAGACCCAATCTTTCTTCGTGCTTACAGTGCCTTGATAGGGGGTTGCCTGATGGTATGGTATGAGCTATATCAGTGAATTACAGATTTTGATCTGTTCAAGAAAAGAAGTATGAGATAAGAGTATAGTACAGAAGGAAATAACTGTCCTAAAAGTGAAACATGTGAGGATACATACCTCTACACATGGGGTAAATAATGTAGTATATACCTATTGTCTCATAGAAGGTTCATGTAGTATGGCAACTTATAATAGGGTGATCCAAAACCCTATCGCTGATATACAGAATTACTTGTGTACCAGTATGTCTGTATTGGAAATATAAAGCATGAAAAATTCACACACGCGAGGAGGTTGAAAGTTACTGGATGTTCTGATGTTCAAACTTTTAGTCGAGAAGATTGTCGTAGTGGGGGGAGAGGTAGTTACTGTCTCACGTGGAGTTGTGGAGAAATGTGCCTTTAGTCTAAGTGATCTAAAGAAGTGATTCATCTCTTGTTCAAGAGTGAATGTACTAAACTGTGGGGTTGGACAGAAACTAAGACCCCTTTGTAATACCCTCAATTCAATGGGAGACAAAATGTGCTTGGATATATTATACACGAGGTCTGTCTTACCTGTGATCTGCGTGTCATCCCGTGTGGTCGGTAAGGGTTTCCTCTTCCCCCTCCTCGTCCTCTTCTGAATCGGGGTCTTTGTCCTAAAAAAGGTGGTGGTGGTACTGGTTGTTGTCCACCGTACTCGCTCCCTGAACTTGGAGATGATGGATATGATGGAAATCCTCCGTAGTAGGGATATCGGGGTTGTGGATATTGGTCGCCACAGCGCCATCTGTAAACATGTCCTTTTTTATATTGCTTGCTGACACAGAATAGCACGATCTGCGCATGGGCATATTTGCAGTCCATAGAGGCTTCCTGAGTTCCGGAAGCAGGAAGCCTCTGACCCACACACACCATTTAAAACGCGGCATTTCCGCGATACAAGCACACAAATCGCACCCCCGGGCATGGTAGGACCTGCTAATGCTCTCACACCTGCAAGATGGTATGGTAACTTTGCTTTTCAGCTAATCCTTTGCATTTCTCGCTTTCTGTTCACAGTTCCTACTTCACTGAAGGTATGAATCATCACTTAACACTTGTATATGAGCTCATTTGGGAGGTGACATATAAAGAGTTAATCTCTACACTTAAACTAATTACCATTGTATTGTTCCTATGTACATAGCATACTTCACAAGAAAGTGCACAGGCCAGCATGATGTAACAGGGGAAAGGCTAGAACCAAGGTCGGGCACCTTTAGTTTCTATAACACAGTGACAAATTTTGATTTATCCTGATTATTGTGAATTTTTCATGCTTTATATTTCCAATACAGACATACTGGTACACAATGTAATTCTGTATATCAGCGATAGGGTTTTGGATCACCCTATTATAAGTTGCCATACTACATGAACCTTCTAGAGACAATAGGTATATACTACATTATTTACCCATGTGTAGAGGTATGTATCCTCACATGTTTCACTTTTAGGACAGTTATTTCCTTCTGTACTATACTCTTATCTCATACTTCTTTTCTTGAACAGATCAAAATCTGTAATTCACTGATATAGCTCATACCATACCATCAGGCAACCCCCTATCAAGGCACTGTAAGCACGAAGAAAGATTGGGTCTGGATAGGACCATCAGTCACTAGGTATGACACCTATTCACGGTTTCACTTTTTTGTTTGATTGTAGATGCCTAACTGATCCCTTCAGTCAAAATATATTATTTTTTGACATATTTTAATTCCGTTTCGGTGGACCAAGACATATTAAGGGGCCACCTAATCCCTCTGGAAGGGGGTTACGTTTTTTTCGTAGTGGTATTTTTTCCCCATGTTGCTTTGATTAAGGTTTATTCGGTTGCATATGGGTTCAAGTAATAGCTTCTATGTGTACAACATTTATTCAATTATGATAGAGGATGTTCCGTACATTATTAAGATGGATTATGTACAAACTGTAATGATGTACAAAATTTTGTTTTCTATCTACAGTCAGTCTAATTGAGAAAGGCAAGCCAGCCGAAACGTCTATTATTTTTTGACTGATGATTCAATAAAAATCACTATTTTGAATGAAAGAAGTTTCCGTTTTTTCATATACCGTGTGTCACTTCTCTGCAGCATCACAGAGGGGAGTCTTCCTTTGTATAATGACTCTGTATACTAAAGTGCATCTCCCTGCATTCATCAGGAAGCCTCCATGGTGTGGCCAGTTGGCTAGGAAATTAGCACACTCATGCTAATTAACATACTGCCTTAGGCGAAAAGGTGGGGGCCTCTCAAATGAGGGAGTTATGGTGGCCTTGAACAAAATGGCTGTTGGAATATTGCTTATTCCTTACAAATTGTTTATAATTAAGTAATCATAGAAATATCTAAAAGATCTACTGTAAAAGCACTAAAACAGAAAACATAGTGCATACTGTGAGTGATGAGTACAACATTAACTTTACTTTGCCTCTCGAGGGCTTGGTGTCAAAATTCGAAGAAAGATTTGTCACAAAAAAAATGTATAAACACAAATACAATTATAAAGATGCAACATGTTTTATTGCTTTAAAATCACTCATTTTGGCTGCAGTAGGACAGAATGTGGATCAGAATATTGATGATTACTGTTGATGTTTCTGTTAATATAATCCCAACTGTATTATTATTTATAATTCAGCTTTTCTCTTGATTCTAATCATTACAATAAAGTCTTATTTCCTCTATATATTCAGGTGTTACTCATCTGTTGGGCGAGATGGTGGAAAACAGTCCGTTGGAGTAGATGCGTATGGTTGTATGTACAGAGGAATTGTACAACATGAGCTGAACCATGTGCTGGGGTTTGTACATGAACATATGAGAAGTGACCGTGACCAATATGTCACCATCATGTACCAGTATATATCACCAGGTAATGACCTCACCATGAGGACTTAAAGGGGTTGCCCACTACTTGGACAACCCTTTTCAATTCCCATGTGCACCCCCAGAAAAATAAAAAAGCCTATACTCACCCATGGTGCCAGTGCGGCTCCATTGATTTCAGAACTTACATTCCCGATTCCCACATGACATGCAAGCCCTGTGACCAATCACTGTCAGCTTCCTTCTCCCTGCCTTTGGATGGTTAAATAATCAATAGAAAGTGACGTTGTGGCTACCACTCACTTCCTGTTAATTTCTCCTGCATCTGATGGTGGGAATAAGGAATTCGGCAGTGACTGGTCACGGGGCTCTTGTGTCATAACCCAGGAATATGAGTGCTGACATGACTGGAACTGCACCAACAGCGGAGGCAGGAGGCTTTTTTATTTTTATGTGGGCGCACATGGGTTGTCCAAGTAGTGGACAACCCCTTTAAATACACTGTCATACAGATGTACCGATCTTAAAAAAAATTGTTGGGGTGGTAAAGTTAGTTTGGAGCTAGAAATTTTCCTTTGGAATTTGTGAAATATGGTTGCTCCATATAAAGTCCATGTGTGTTGGTCATAGTGTGTAACTAATGCCGTAGCATGCCTTACAGATTCATTGTGAGATTGCTGCATCTATACAGTTGATGTTCTTATTATAAGATCCAGTTTATTACAGATGCCTTTTCTTACAGGTGATACTCCCAACTTTAATAAAGCAAGAACTAACAACCTTGGTATGGAGTACGACTATGGATCAGTGATGCACTATGAAAGGTAAATTATTCACTTCAGTAATTATACATGTTACTAGGAAGACCAATATTAATATAGCATATGGAATCTTTCATTCTATGATTTACCATTATGTCACATTCTCTCGTTTTCCGCTATATTTTTTATCTCCTATATCAAACAGAGATGCATTCAGTAACACTTCAGGAAGAGCCACCATTGTCCCCAAACCTAATCCCAATGTTGATATTGGACAAAGATATGGACTTAGTAATCTAGATGTTTCTAAAATCAAAGGACTTTATGTATGCGGTAAGTTTTAGAAGGTCCACATTTTTCAAAAAGTTGTATTCAAGGTTTATCAGATTAAGACTTTAGAACCAAAATGGGATATTAATGACATTGATTTATTCTTCTCTTTTAGACACCTGTTCTAATTTAATTACTGACCCTAATGGAATTCTGACGTCACCCAACTACCCATCCCCATACTCAAATAATTTTGCCTGTGTTTGGCTATTTAGAATGCCATCAAATAATCAGGTACAGTAATGAAAAAACTTAATTAGTGACATGAAACCAAATATATTTCATTTTTCATCTGTTGAAGCTCAAGACTGGAGATAAAGTTACCCAGATAAGCTTACCCATCGGGTTCTGGGGGTTCAGTTGTATTTAATATAAAGTTCTGTTCTGAAACTGAACCTCATTGGAAGTCATTGATTGGTCAGTTCAACTCTGTGTTACCTTACAGCCAGCTATAAACAAAGTACTTCTGGGGGAGGGAGGGAGGGGATTTTCATTTTTTTGTGTACACTCTACATTCAATAACACTGATTTCACCCCTAGTGTGAGCAGTTCAAACACTGCAGGCGGTTCACACTAGGCATAACTGAGCACAGTGATGCATGCTCGAGGGGTTCTCGTAAAGCACCAAGACTGTGAACTTGAGCACTGATTGTTTTGTAAAGTTTGTGTTCCGTATGAACACCGAACTTTAATGTTTGGGTCCGCTCATCTCTACTCAAGACTCATTTCTCCATCATTTCTATTACTCATTACTTTCCCAGGTAGCATCTGGATATTCAGGCTGCTCTACAATGATATTGGAATGCTCTTTGTTGCTCCATTATTTGATGATGTTGATGGTTCACTACAAATATTTTTTATTATTTTAGGTCACATTGTCTTTTGTTGCCTTTGATATCCAGTCATCTCCTAATTGTACCTCTGACTACATTAAGATTTATGATGGTGCTACTAAGAGGCATCCAGTGTTGATAGACAGAACTTGTGGATCTGGAGTCATACCTCTACTTATGTCATCCGGCCCCAAATTACTGCTTGAGTTCTCCAGTGATAGCAGCATTGCTCGGACAGGCTTCAAAATTTCATACACGAAAGGTACAGTATTAAATTCTATTTCCAGTATTGTAAGTTAGAATATTGTTTTGTAAGTTTTCAATATGATCAAGATAACTTAAATATCCATATTCTGACTGGAACCCAACATCTTCAACAATGCTAGTGGACAAAGTGACAATTTTACAAATTTACAATCCTTAATAATACAAACTCATAAAACTTCTTAAGGAAAGATCAAGAAAAAGAACAGAAATGTATATTTTTGAGTGCTTTAAAGATTATCCTAACAAAAAACTTTACACTCTGCTTTGTTTCACATCACCATATTAATATAATAAAATTCTAGCTACTGTGTAAATTAAAAGATGGATGAGTTGTAAGGAAATTGTTCAAAAATTGTCATAATTTTCTTTTTTCCACATTAAAAAAATAAATCATTAATCAGGTCTTAAATATATACTTAATAATAAAGCATAGTTTTTCTTAAACATAAAATATACGACCGGTATATATTTCTCAAAGAATATACCGTAACCACAAGAAAAAAATGTATTATAAATATAACGTATAGAACAAAATATAAAAAACAGTTAATATTTAAAAATGCATAAGGGGTGACTCACTAAAGGGGCCCCCGGAAGAAGCATAAAGCGAAACATACATCGGGGTGGAAGACCACGACACCTTGGATATTTAGAGTGGTGAGTTTTCTACTTATTCATTACATATTATTGTTATGAGCACTATTTGCACTTATTACTTTACTGTTAGCATAGGTATACAGCATCTTCATATTTGTATCTGGGACATAATAGGATATACTTTGTATATAGGATCATTCGTGCATTTGTTTTTGCACACAGATTCATACTATTATTTTGCCTAATATCTATGCTACTATGATATTGTTCCTTATAATAATATATTCCATGCAAAATAATAGTATGAATCAGTGTGCAAAAACAAATCCACTAATGATCCCATATACAAAGTATATCCTATTGTGCCACAGATACAAATATGTAGATGCTGTATACCTATGATGATCCCATATACAAAGTATATCCTGATGCTGTATACCTGTGGAGACAACAATGATATCCTGACTGTGAAATAACAGCAATATTGTTCTCATAACAGTAATATCTAATCAATATGTGGAATACTCACCACTATAAGTATTCCACGTTTCGCTTATTGTTTCTTTCGGTTTCCCCTTTAGTGAGGCCCTTTCATGTATTTTGTAATAATAACTTTTTATATAACTTGTTTAGTAAATTATATTTTAACAACTTTTTTCTCATGGTTCTCTTTTTTGAGAAATATATACCGTAACTAATATTTCTTGGTAGTAAATGCAATTTGAAAGATACAGACTTACAAAAATTAGTAACTAACCAGAAGTGTAAACATATACGGCATTTTTTATTTGTACTTTATTAATGAAGTAAAACATCATTTTTACAGCTCCATGTGGAGGAACTTTCTATGCACCTGGAAGAAATGTTACTTCCAAAAATTACCCCGATAACTATGAACCGGGTATGGTATGTAACTATACAATCACAGCTCCGGTTGGAAAGAGGGTAAGTATTTCTTCTATTTCTTTACAATGATGCAAATAAAAAGTTTGATAATAGCCTTAATAAAGATAAGATAAGATAAGATAAACTTTATTGATCCCGGAGGAAATTACAGTATAACAGTGTTAGAGATATAAAACTAGAATTTTTATTAAAGGGAACCTGACCTCAAAAAATGAGCCCCCAGCCTCTTCATACCTGTCCCTGCACCATGCTAATACATTTCTAGCCATCCCTTTGTGTGTAAAGCGATATTGCAAAGTTTATAAAAGTTGTTTTTATACCTTCTGATCTACGACTTCTCATTATTTGAGAAACCGCAAAAGGTGTTCCTTTCTGCTTCTCCCCGCCACCTGCTTGGTAATTATTCACGCACCGATGGGTGTGCTAAACAGCAGAGAGCTTGGGCGCATCAGCAAAGGGGCGGTAAAGCCGTTATGATGCGATTTTCGTCATAGCGGTTTTACAGCCCCTTTGCTGATTCGCACAGGCTCTCTGCTGTTTAGCACACCCATTGGGGCAGGTGGCGGAGAGAAGCAGAAAGGAATGCCTTTTGAGGCTTCTCAAATAATAAAAAGACGCAGATCAGAGGGTATATAAACAACTTTTATAAACTTTGCAGTATTGCTTTACACACACAAAGTGATGGTTAGAAATGTATTAGCATGGTGCAGAGACAGGTATGAAGAGGCTGGGGGCTCATTTTTCGAGATCAGGTTCCCTTTAAATATATGAATATACAAGACAGATAAATATTTAACACATACAAAAGCTTTAGAGCAGCAACATAGATAAAGAATTAAAGGGAATCTGTCCGCTCAAAAATCCATATGTAACTGATATAATTTTCTAATTCCTCTGGTGAAGCTTTTCTATTAATGCATTTCTGTTATTTAAACTCCCCCTTATCACTGCAAATAAAGAGATTTATTGTGAACTGCAAATAAAGAGATTTAATCAATCTGTAAATCATAGTGAGTGATCACTTAGTTCTCTGCTGCACACTCCCCAAGGAATGACATGTAGTGACATCACTGCCCTGCACACAAGGAAAGTTCAATAGAAATCACTCACATGGGGGGGCTGAAGCCTTCTGTCTGCTCTCCTTGTATGCAGCAAAATGTTCAAAAAAAACACATAGAATCTCTCACAGACAGCATGGTTTGTGCTCAGAGCAACAGATGGAGGAGATTTCCTTGTCTGATGCTAGACTAGGTATGTGCCTGCAGTCTCACCCTCCCCCTCTTTTGCAGAAGCACCACAGGGAAATTAAAATGAAAGTGAGACACAAAGCACAGGAGTAGGGTGGGAATAGCTGCTTGGGAAGTAGTGAATAATGAATGAACATTTAAATACTGTGAACTGTTCATCAGTAAAAGTAATGGATCGGACTAGTCAAGCAGCTGTCTGCTGGGTGTGAAGATGCTTATAGCAAGATAACTACAAAGGGTACAGTAATGATTTTACATATTCTGAAAGAACTGCCCAGGCACTATTTACTATTAGTGTCATACTGAAAAATGACCTGACATGAGATTCACCCTTATACAAACTAAGAAGGGACAAGAATTGTGCCAAAAATTTCAGTAGTTTTAAATGCAAAAACAGGAACAGAAATAATGCTAATAATATTTTAATTATTGATATCAACGCTGCTCTCTAAAAAAACAAAAATAATAACAAAAAGTATATTACACTGCTACTTATTCAACAGTAAAAAAATCCCACATATCAATTACCGTATATACTCGCGTATAAGCCGAGTTTTTCAGCCCAAAAATTGGGCTGAAAAGTCCCCCCTCGGCTTATACGCAAGTCAGTGCCCCCCTCACAGTATGGCGGTGCCCCCCCCTCACAGGATGGCCCCCCTCACACAGCGCTGCGCACATACATTACCTGGCTATCAGCTGTCACCCTCCGGTGGCGGATCGCGGCTCCTGGGCTCCGGGCTTCCATCTTCATCTCTGTCTTCCTGCTTGTCACGTGACCGGCTGGAGTCGCGATGACGTCATCGCGATGAGCCCCGGCCACAAAGCAGGAAGACAGAGATGAAGATGGAAGCCCGGAGCCCAGGAGCCGCGATCCGCCACCGGAGGGTGACAGCTGATAGCCAGGTAATGTATGTGCGCAGCGCTGCGTGAGGGGGGCCATCCTGTGAGGGGGGTGCCGCCATACTGTGAGGGGGCCTGTATAATGGGCTGGCACTGCTGGGGCTGTATACAATGCTGGGGACCTGCTATATACCACACTGCTGGGGCTGTATATGATGCTGGGGACCTGCTATATACCACACTGCAGGGGCTGTATACAATGCTGGGGACCTGCTATATACCACACAGCTGGGGCTGTATATGATGCTGGGGACCTGCTATATACCACACTGCTGGGGCTGTATACAATGCTGGGGACCTGCTATATACCACACTGCTGAGGCTGTACATGATGCTGGGGACCTCCTATATACCACACTGCTGGGGCTGTACATGATGCTGGGGACCTGCTATATACCACACTGCTGGGGCTGTATACGATGCTGGGGATTTGCTATATACCACACTGCTGGGGCTGTATATGATGCTGGGGACCTGCTGTATACCATCACTGCTGGGGCTGTATACCACACTGCTGGGGGCTGTATACCTGTGCTGGAGTCCACCCTCGGCTTATACGCGAGTCAATACGTTTTCCAAGGTTTTGGGGACAAAAGTAGGGGGGTCGGCTTATACACGGGTCGGCTTATACACGAGTATATACGGTAAGCTCCTGTGCAGAGAGTAAGTCCTAAGGACATTAAAGGTAATGTTCACCACCCACCATGCTAATAAATGCTCTGATCGTAATCCATATTTTGCACATTGCTTTGTCAAAGAGTATTGGAAAATTGCCCGACACTACTTTTTATAGTGCACACTACTCAATCACTGCTGGTTACAGTATTTAGGACATGTTATGAAACCACCAATCCACATCCTCTGACTTTAATTGACACTTCCTGTATCATCCACATAACTGGGCAAAATCTCGTGTCTGCATAGAAATATCGCTGGCTCACGTATGTGCACCTTACTTTGTCCTACTGCGGGCAGAGCTTAACTCATGGCATATGGCTTAGGGTCACACATGGCACTAGTTTTTGCCTAGGATCCATTTTTGGAATAATTTTTGTCATTTTTTTGTCTAAGTCTAAAAACGCATAAGCGTTAACGCATGGTGAATTGTGTTTTTCAAAAACGCATGCGTTTTTGTTCAGCTTCCCAAAAAACGCAGCTAGCAGTGTTTTTGGGTGCAGCAAAAAAACGCATGCATTTTTTTAACATGGGGGCCTAAGGGAAACGCATGCGTTAATGCATTGTACTTATAGGCACCACACATGCGTTTTTGCATGCTTTTTTGGAAAAATTGACTAAGGCCAAGGCCACACTTGCGTCTGCAGTCCTGCTTCTGGATCCAGTTTTATCATTGTAAAACCTTGAAAAACAGATCTGTTTACGCAGCCATAAACTCCAATGCAAAAAAACGATTGCAAAATGTCTCAAAAGTGCAATCCGTTTGCCGGATTACGTTTTTGAGAAATCCGGTTTTAATAAGGTCTGAAACGTTTTTTGGTGCATTATCCAAAAATGCATGTGACTTTTTAACATGGGCATGGTACAAATAGGTACGCATGCGTTAACGTTAGGTACATATATGTACCTAGCTTTAACGCAAACATTAACTGAGGCAAAAATGACATGAAGATGGTAACTAAAAAAACTGGATGCAGTAATGCATCCAGTAGACGGATGCAGGCACCCAAGTGTGGCCCTAGCCTAAGTCCAAAAAAAGTCCAGGGACACAGGAAGCACAAAATGCATCCTAGAAAAAACAGATTGGTTATGGAAAAAAATTAGAAAAATGGATTGGTATGTGTGTGTGACTCTGGCCTTTGTCATTAATGTTGCAAGGCGAAATTTAGTGCCTGTGCAGAGACATTGCTGGCTTGTGCATGTATAGTTATGTTTTAGGCTCTGGCCGCAGTAGGGCAGAGTAAAGTTTGCATGCACAAGCCGGTGATGTGTCTACGAACAAGCAAGATTTCATCTGGCTATGTGGATGACCCAGGAGTAGTCACAAACGGCAATCAAAGAAAGAGAAAAGCAATCAGCAGTTCAGAGGAGGGATAGACACCGCACCAAGGATGCCTATCGGATCAGACATCCATCCAGATATACAAAGAGCGAGGGAGAATTTAATAAGGTTTTTTGAATGTAAAAAAGGCAGCACAGGTGCTGCTCAGGTTGGTAGTCTCTGTTCACACATGAAAACCGGTGACATGTTAAGTCTATATTTTTCTGGGTTGGGTAGTTTCTCAGTGACATATATCAATTCATGAATTTGCCCCATAATTCTTCCCAACCATATGCAAATTAGAATTTTCTTTTATGTATGCCTCATACTTAACCCATATGTGATAGAGTGATCAAATATAGTGAATTGTATGTCCAACCCATTACAATAACTCCTTCCGGTCTTTACAGGTTGCCCTGACCTTTCTTGATTTCAAACTAGAGGATTCATACATATGCTCATATGATTATATAATAGTCTGGGATGGGAGCAAGAAATATGGTGAATACTGTGGTGAAAGAAGCATCCCTGACATTACCTCTACCTCCAATATTCTGGTGATATTTTTTAGAAGTGATATAAACACTGTGGCTAAAGGTTCCTGGCAACATACACCTTTAGTAAGTATGACAGATTTTTCTTTATATTTTCTTGCATGTGGGAAACTAAGAATTTGATAATAATTACACTATTCAGTAAAGAGATTGATATGGTCACAAAACGATGATACATATACATACATTTTTCAAGAAGTCAGTAATAGAGATGAGCAAACCTTTTTAAAGTTCAAGTTTTGCTTGGTTCACTGAATGGGCATATGTTCACTAAATAGATCGGCGAACAGTTCACCGAACTTCCAAACCCCATTCAAATCAATGGGAGGCAGAATCAAAGGCCTAGAAAACAATTTCTAAGGGCCCAAAAGCTGCCAAAAACAGCTCAAACCGTTCTACAGTGGAGCCCCGCTGTTTTGGCACAGACATTATCTTCCTACACTACTACATAGTAAGCTTCAGCACCATTGTTATCAGACTTCCGGACCTGCTCATGAAACGCAGACACCTTCGTTATGACTTTCCAAAGGTTGTCCCAGGCTACATATGGGTGTCACACACAGGGAAGCCCAGTGTGTGACCCAACATAAGTTCAGTGGCATCAGCGCTCGTAACACTAGCTGTCTCATGAGAGCCTCAATATTGGGCGAGACACGGCACATATATCTCAACAGTATCATGAGACAGCGCCTGTGAGGAGCGATGACATCAGGGACCGCAGTGCAGTTCAAATTTGCGGGATAGATCCTGAGTGATACCTCGAGTCTGAACTGCAGTAATGTTTGTGATAGCACTGTTTTGGTACCTTTACATGCGGCTACATTTCTAGGGTGGCTACAGGTAACTTACTGGTTGCAGTGAAATCATGGAGACAAGGTTCTATCTTGTTGCTGTGTACAAATGGAATAATCTCTCCATGATTTCACTGCAACCAGTAAGTTACCTGTAGCCACCCTAGAAATGTAGCCGCGTGTAAAGGTACCCTTAGCCTCACTCTTACAAGTGACTACATGCCTGCTATCACAGCATATGGGGGATGCTTTCTGTGAACGTGACCCCACCATATTGTTGTAAGGCCCCGTGCCCACGGTCACTTATGCTTCTTTTGTAGCAGATTTTGAGAATATGCATGAAAATCTGCATGTTTATCTTACAGCTAGAAAAGTCTATGAGAGTTCATAAGTGCTGTACCAGGGTGTCTTTTTCTCCTTGCAGATTTAGTGCAGATTTTGGGGAAAAAAAAAGAAATCTCAACCACATGTGCAAGGAAAAAAAAGTGATGTGGGCACTGCACTTCTGAACTGTCATAGACTTTGCTGGCCTCAGGATACACATGCAGATTCAGACATATCAGGATACACATATCACATACACATCACATACACATATCATACTAGGATACACATATCACATATCAGGATACACATGCAGATTCTCAATCTCAATAAAAAAAAATCAAACAAAACACAGTGGGCAGAAGGCCTTAGAGAGTCCCAGGAGAGCCACAGTTGTGGTGAAAGGGCTGGAAGATTCCTCTTGCCTCCACAGAGACTTCTAGGGCAGAGGTTGCTAACTTCAATACTCAAGTTCTGAAAACAATGCAAATTTTTAGGATTTCCTTAGCATTGCTCACATGCAGAGGTGGTGATTTCAGCACCTTGTGAAATGCTAAGGAAATCCTGAAAACATGCACTGTTTGAGACCCTGCAATTAGCCAGCCCTGTTCAACAAGATTGTCTGTAGTTTTTTGCATTTCCATACCTCAGACCATCAGAAGAGAGACCTGCAGCTTGCTTGCCCATCTCTGTAGAGCAATATCAAACACCTTTTGCAGAAAAAGTTCCGCACACAAGGAGTGAAGTAAAAAAAAAAAAAACTTTACTGCAGCAGAGAACACAGTATGATAAGCCTCAAACACACGTATGTGAATATACACAGTATATATAAGGAAAGTCCCACAAGAATCAGCAGACTTCATTACAATGGTGCAAAGTCCTTTAATGTTCATTAAGGGCCATGAGGTGTAGCCCAAAGGCTGCATGCATGCCTGCTAATCCAGTAGTGCAGGATGTAACCTGCACTAAACTTGGGAAGGGCAAAAATAAAATGAACAAAAAAACAGGCTCTTGAAGAACTGAAAAACAACTAAAAAAAAAGTCCTTCTTCGGACAAAATGCCAACTAAGGGACAGGTCAGAAACCCAAGAGCATGCCTTTTGTTAGGGAAGTCCTCTATATACGTGCGAACACAGTTAGAATACTGTGTACAATTCTGGTCTCCGGTGTATAAGAAAGACATAGAGTGGATGCAGAGAAGAGCGACCAAGGTTATTAGAGGACTGAAGGGTCTGCAATGTCAAGACAGGTTATTAAACTTGGGGTTATTTAGCTTGGAAAAACGAAGGCTTAGGGTGATCTTATAATAATGTATAAATATATGAGGGGACAGTACAGAGACCTTTTTAATGATCTTTTTACAAGGGGACATCCTCTACATTTAGACAAAGGAAAGTTTAATCATAATCACAGACGTGGATTCTTTACTCTAAGAGCAGTGAGACTATGGAACTCTCTGCCACATGATGGTGTAATGAGTGACTCACTACTCTAGGAGAGATGGGAATAACTTGGGAAACACTGACACACACTCCATGATCAATCGCCCTTGTGGGTTTGGGTGCAGATGGCTGGCTAACAAAGAGAGGCCTAGCATCCACCCGACACCACATTCTTTGATGATCAGCCTCCTTCTACCACTTTTCAAAGTCAGTGGTGTTGGCAACCTGACTTTTGCCAACCGAGAATGATCTCTTGTTTCCCATCACCTCCATGAAGGTGACCTCCTCTCCAACATAGATTATGTGCAGTTTTCTACTGGTTGACCTAGCACCAATAACCAGTACATTATTTTGCAATGAAGCCAAACCCTCAGTTCTGGTTAGATGCCACCACTTTGCCTTGGGTACATTTGTTGCCAAAGTCAATGGCGGTAGGCTTGTGCAACCAATCTGGGGCATTTGAATCCATGAGCTGAACTTCCACAAAAAAGGAGACAGTATGGGGTGGTTCATGCCATATTGGATAGTTTTTTGGAGGGGTAGGGGTCTCAACGTGACATTCTCCCAGTTGAAGGCCTCTGATGGGGGAGCAACACATGGCTTTGAAACAGGTCTTCTGCCTCTACTACCTCCTCCTCTTCCTCATCCTCCTTTGCCTCTACTACCTCCTCCTCTTCCTCATTATGCTCTTGGTCCTGGATTTGCCGATCCAACAGTTGCGACACCGGTTGCAGGTGTAAGAATGCCAGGCATGTTGCTAGGTCCTCTGGAGTGTGACATCTGGTGCTCCCAATTAGCATGAGGAACGGCTTATCTCCTGACTGTGAGCTCTTCAGGTGCTTCTCTGGCATACAAGTCCAGCAATTAATTCTGAACTAACTGCATGTGAGGCCCAATGTGGGTAGTGCAGTAGAACTCCAGGTTGCATGTGTCCTGTGCAGGCTGCTCCGATTCTGATGCTAAAGCACCCTATGCCCCTGGCATGGTCAGGAGGATGACATCCTCCAGAGCAGGCATACCTAATAGCCAAACTGCATGCTACAGTCTCATGAAAGTGGTTAAGTGGACGAGGGAAAGGATGCAAGATGATACAAATGAGTAAGGTAACCTCGGCAGCTAGCCTGGCCTTGGACTGGGATCACTGACTACTCCTGTTCCCAGATGTACCTCAGATGGTAAGGAGATCTGAGCCACCACCCTAGCCCTGTGCTCCTCAACCAGCCCTGTGCTACTCCCTCTCACCTCCAACCATGGTCAGGGATACACAGCAACTTCGAAGGGACAAGCACAAAATACTTAAGCAAGTGCAGAGACATCTTCAGCTCACATGGTCAAAGGCAGAGTGGAATTCTGAGAAAGATAAAATCCACTGCCACTTGCGGTTATTTCCTTTTATTTTCTTAAATGTGAAACATACAGATGCCCCTGTGGGGCTGCAATACGCGTTTCGGAGATATACTCCTTATTCGTTAGCTCATCAAACTACAATAAAACACACACATATATACAAGTAAAAGCACAAGTTATAAGAGCACCTGTATTCCATTTACAATGATTTACATCTTGGAAATTTAACTCCTGTATTGCCAGCTATGTATAGAAATGTGAGAGACCTTCATATAAATACAAATATAAATAGGGTGGTGGAGCTTCACAACCATCTTTTAGAGTGGAATTCTATCTCTAATTAAAGGCTAGAGAAGTGGAGAATGGAATGATCTGACATACCCCTCCACCTCCACCTTTACCTCCACCTGCAGAGCTGCAAAGCAATACAGCAGCATCTACAGATTACCTCTCAATGTGCAAAAGGAAATTAACACTGAATAACTATAGCAGCATTACACATGGACTGCAAAGCAGCTGTATAGCACATTAAGGGATTAAGTTCTATTGCGCTATATTTTTAATATCTTTCAATTTGTACAACATACTTATTTCAAAGGACCAAGAGTCTGTCTGCTAGGTTTTGTGGAAGTCAACTATAATCTGCAAGAAAACTTGGTAGTAAGTGTTCAATTTCCCAGTGGGACCATTATAGGGGAAAATATTGTCTACACAATGCACATTCAAATCGATGGATTGCTCATGTATCAGGTCCCTCAGAGATAGACACTTCTGTAATTAGTCTCCATTTTGATTAAGAGAGGTTTCAAGACTAAGCCAATCTTTCTGTTAACTCAAAAATCACAATGCAACATTTTAAATGGACTTCATTGGAAGCATATATGACCCATTACTAAAATGTCACGTTATTAACGGTTATCTCTGAGATAAAATGGCAAAAAGGCACTAATCGTAGAATTAGCATTATACAATCATTTGAAAATCATTGGGTTGTGTAGGTAATTATTGGACCTTCTAAGTCCACCATTGAGGGTATGAGGGTATTGATATCATCAAATTTTCTATATAATTACATGATCTTCCTAGTCCAACACTGAGGGGATGAGGATTACACAGTCTTTAGTGAAATCATTGGGTTGTCTATGTAATTCTTAAGGTACCGTCACACGGGGCAATATTGCTAGCAATTTCCCTGGCAATTTTCTGGTTGCAGTGAAATCATGGACACATTGTTCCATTTGTACACAGCCACAAAATAGAAGAATGTGTCCATGATTTCACTGCAACCAGCAAATTGCCAGTGAAATTGCTAGCAATATTGCTGCGTGTGACGGTACCTTTAGATCTTCCGAGTCCACCAATGAGGAAATGAGGGTTACAAAGTCTCTACTGAATTCATCAGGTTGTCTATATTATTCCTGGATATCCTGAGTCCACCACTGAGGGAATGAGGGTTACAAAGCCTCTACTGATATCATCTGATTGTACATATAATTCCTTGATTTTCATAGTCCACCAATGAGGGAATGAGGGGACAATCTTTAATGAAATTATTGGGTTATCTGTGTAATTCCTAGATCTTTCGAGTCCACCAATGAGGGAATGAGGTTTGCAAAGTCTCTACTAAATTCATTTGATTGTTTATATTATTCCTGGATCTTCCAAGTCAACCACTGAGGGAATGAGCAATACATATTTCCTATTTAAATAGGATTGCTTGTGTAATTTATAAATCTTGTGGAACTTATTCACGATTCAGTCTACTGGAAAAGTCCCTAATCAGTGGCTACTGGAGGGGAGCTTCAAGAACCACCTCCTATCTCCAGGCATCTGTGGCTCTACTTACCAGATTAGCTAATTTAAATAAGAGCCATGAAATCCAGGAGGTAGGAGACGTTTCTCATGGCTCCAATACACCAGCCACAGATTAGTGATGTGGCCTATAGACCGTGTCTTGCAAATCAACTTGCACAAACTCTATCAGCCACCCTTCTATTTTAGATATTGGCAATAAATCCTTTAGGGTTTTTTTAACAGAAAAGTTTTGGAAAAATTTGCTTTAAAAAAAAATACCTTACATTTTTACATAGCGTAATGCATTCTTTTGGACTTTTTTGTTATTCTAAAATATCTTTGTTTTTTCTCCACAGTATAACTGGAGATTGAAACACACCGGAATACACTGAAATCCTATAGGATCACTCTGCAATGTCATTACTGATGATTTTTATCTGTAATTTTCTTGACTTTATTTTCATTTAGCAAATTGAAATAATATTAAAATTACTGATTAAGAAATATTGATTTATTAATCTCTTAATTGTTTTGTTGAAAAAAATCACTCTAATAAACTTTCTGATTGGATCACCTAAAATGTTGTGTTATGCTCAATTGTCAGATGTTTCAAGAAAGCTTCAGAGCCACAACCCATAGCTTTTAAAAGTCATTTATAATTATCTTCCACTAGAAATAGGCCTGATGCTTTTGCATCGGGAGGGCAGTCTCTGTGCCTGTGTCCCCTTGTGTGCTCTCTCCTCTCTGTGCTGTCTCTTCCCCTGTGCGTCTCTCTTACTTGTGCCTTTCTCTCCGCTCTGTGTGCTCTCAGCCCCTGTGTGTGCTGTCTCTCCCCATGACTCTGTGTCCCCCTTTGCCTCTGCCTCCTCTCTGCATTCTGCCTCCCTTGTGGCTTCTGCGTCCCCTGTACCTTCTCCCTCCCTTGTGCCTCTGCCTCCTCTGTGCCTTCTGGCTCCCGAGTGCCTGCCTCCCATCACTGAGCCACCATACAGTGCTAACCACTGAACCACCATACAGTGCTAACCACTGAGAATACATATAGTGCTAACCACTGAGCCACCATACAGTGCTAACCACTGAGCCACCATTCAATGCTAACCACTGAGCCACGTAAACACTGAGCCACCATGTAGAGTACTAACCCCTGAGCCACCATACAGTGCTAACCACTGAGCCACCATACAGTGCTAAGCACTGAGCCACCATACAGTGTTAACCACTAAGCCACTATTCCGTGCTAACCACTGAGCCACCTAAACACTGAGCCACCATATACAGTGCTAACCACTGAGCCACCGTACAGTGCTAACCACTGAGCCACCGTACAGTGCTAACCACTGAACCACCATAAAGTGCTAACCACTGAGCCACCATACAGTGCTAACCACTGAGCCACTATACAGTGCTAACCACTGAGCCACAATACAGTGCTAACCACTGAGCCACCATACAATGCTAACCACTGAGCCACCAAAACACTGAGCCACCATATACAGTGCTAACCACTGAGGCACCATACAGTGCTTACCACTGTGCCACCATACAGTGCTAACCACTGAACCACCACCATACAGTGCTAACCACTGAGCCACCATACAGTGCTAACCACTGAGCCACCATACAATGCTAACCACTGAGCCACAATATACAGTGTTAACCACTGACCCACCATACAGTGCTAACCATTGAGCCACCATACAGTGCTAACCACTTAGCCACAATTCCATGCTAACATCAAAATTCCATGCTAACCCCTGAACCACCTAAACACTGAGCCACCATATACAGTCCTAACCACTGAGCCACCATACAATGCTAACCACTGAGCCACCTAAACACTGAGCCACCATATACAGTGCTAACCACTGTGCCACCATACAGTGCTAACCACTGAACCACCACCATACAGTGCTAACCACTGAGCCACCATACAAGTGCTAACCACTGAGCCACCATACAATGCTAACCACTGAGCCACAATATACAGTGTTAACCACTGACCCACCATACAGTGCTAACCATTGAGCCACCATACAGTGCTAACCACTGAGCCACAATTCCATGCTAACATCACAATTGCATGCTAACCCCTGAACCACCTAAACACCGAGCCACCATATACAGTCCTAACCACTGAGCCACCATACAGTGCTAACCACTGAGGCGGCGCGGGATTCAAATCTCCCGCCAAAGCACGAGCCTCTTTTCTAATTGGTCGCCGTGGTAGGTGGCGACCAATCAACGAAGCACGATTGAAATCTCGGGCCAAAAGCGCTGATTGGTTGCTGCTGCTGGCGGCGAGCAATCAGCGCTCTTGGCACGTGATTTAACTTGCCCTCCGCTGATTGGTCGCCACTGATGGCGGCGACCATTCAGCGAAGCGGCGCACGGCTTAGTGGGAGATTTCAATCCCAAGCCACTCATTGGCTGAGCAGCGTGGGATTAAAATCTCCCGCTAAGCTGTGCGCCGCTTCGCTAATTGGTCGCCGCTGTCAGTGGCGACCAGTCAGCAAAGTGCGATTGAAGCCTCACGCCAAGAGCGCTGATTGTACACCGCCGGTGGTGACGACCACTCGGTGCTTTTGCCATGTCACTGCTGTTTTGGCGGGGAACTCCCAGCCGCCATATCGGAATACCTAAGACTTATGTGTTCCTATATGGTGGTCGGGGCACTTCTGCTCCGTGCAGCCGGGAGATAAGCACCACGAGGGAGATGAGCTCCGATACGTGGGAGGTTACCAGCGGTGGCGTTGGTGTCACTTTCTCCCGGCACCTATGTCGCTATCCCACAATGGCACCGCGGTGCATTGTGGGATATCAACATAAGCCCCGGAAGTCTGTGACGCATATTATTCGTCATTATATAGTAGATTGCCATCTATTTGTCTAATGGGAGTTAATTTCAACATGTAAACCTTATTCTTCATGATGCCAGATAGAAGTAACTCCAATCAGATTAAAAGCTATTTTTGGGGTAATCCTATTAATAAAAAAAATTACATATAATAGGAATGTTTCATGTCAATACACCCTTGTTTAATGTAAGCCTTATCAATACACTTTTTAAAGGAAATATCACAACGTATTCTCAACATTTCTTAACCATGATGGCAGTCAGAGCCTTACAATTGTGTTTCTTAATACATGTTTCACAAATAATGTCTTCCTCTGGAGGCATAACAATAGTTACATCTACCATGTTTAAAGGAAACCTGTCAGGTACCCTGTGCACCCAGAACCACCAGCAGTTCTAGGCCCATATTGCAAATCCCTGTCTGATAGTCCCAGCATACATAAACCAACCTTTACAAAAACTATTTCTAAAAATCGTTTATGATATGCTAATAAAGACTTTGACTAGTCAAGGGGGCGTTAGTTCCCCTGACTAGTTAGCACACTGAGCATGTTATTACTTTCCTGGTGGGCATGATAACATGCTTTCCATTGCATCGTCATCCTAATCAATTTATTAAGCTTGCGTGCACGTGGGTGTTTGCGTGTGGCTGTGTAAAAGCTCTCACTAGGGATGAGCGAACCTTTTGAGGTTTGGGTTCAATTAACTAAATCTCAATATGTTCACCGAATAGTTCGAATAATAGTTTGCCGAACTTCTGAACCCCATTGGATTGAATAGGAGGCAAAACCAAAGGCATAGAACACACCTTCAGGGGACCAGGAAAAGTGTCATTCATTCGCTAGAGTTAAAGTATTAACATGGACCACTATGAATGACTAGGAAAAGGCCTGGCACAGCATTTCAAGCTTCAACATTAATCAGGAACAGGTGGATGAGTGACACATGTAGGCATTATGCTCAGAGAGCCCAGCCAAATTCATCAAGCACAACAAAGAGGCCCCAAGAAGATTCTCCACATTTTAAAAAATTAGAGCCAGAAACCACAAAAGTGGAATGAATTGACCAAGAATAAAGATTGTATAATGCCACAAATATCAGCTTCATAGGTGGTCCAGTGACAGGTGTAGCCCACGAGAGCTTTATCCTCATCCAACAGTTCCAATAGATTTTATGCTCCGTCACACTCAGGTGGCACAAATGATAGCTTCATAGGTTGTTCAGTGACAGGTGTAGGCCTCATGGACTGGGGGCCCTTATTAGTGATGAGCAAGTGTATTCATTACTATTCACACGGGCACTACGGTATTCGGGTTAATCATTATTTTGTGGCCCAGAGTGACACAAAACTCAAGCATGATACAGAACCCCAGCAGTGACAAAGAACACAGAGTGACGCAGAATATAATACAGCAACAGAAGCAAAAGCAGCAGAGAAACAGAGAAGATGTCTACAAGCAGAGATCACTGCAAGTTCTCAGTGCAAAGTCTAACCAATCAGAATTATCAGTCCTGGAAATTTAAGGTGAAGATGCTGCACATAAGAGAAGGTACGTGGAAATATACACAGGAACAAGTGCATCTTCCATTACCAAATGATTGGGTAGAGAAGGATCAGAAAGCACAAAGAACTATCTCCCTCAGTGTAGATGGTGATCAGATTATGCAGAATTTGTGCAGAATTTGGAAAGCAAGAATGAGACAGTTTAAAAAGCAGAACAGTGATCAAAAGGTGAAAACAGCTGTAAAAGAAAAATTTGCATATGTTGCAGCTGCATTTAATACCAGTACAGGCTCATCTGCAAAGCATATATGGTGCATTGACTCTGGTGCCAGTAGCCATACGACAAATGATAAGGACTTCTTAACTGACCTTGATGAAAGCAAGTCAGAAAAGGTAATCTTAGCTAATGGTCAATATATGACTTCAGAAGGAGTAGGAGTTGGCTACCTCCACTGTCCAGTTTCCTCAGCACAAAGCAGGAAAATCCCAGTAAAGGATGTTCTCCATGTTCCCAGCCTTTAAAGCAATCTTCTGTCTGTAAAGAAGCTTACGCAAAAGAGGACAACAGCTGCATTATATTAAAGAATTGTTACATTCTCGCAGAAGGAAAAATCCAAAATGAACTTTATCAGCTAAAATGCAAAGAAAGAGTGTACAGTGCTAGACAAGATCTACATAAGAACTGAATCTATGTATGGCACAGACATATTGGGCACAGAGACCCAGAAGCAGTAAGGAAACTAGGTCAAATAGCAAATGGTGTTGAAATAAAGCAATGTAGTCAAATGATGAAGTGCACTAGCTGTCTTAAAGGGAAAATGTCCAGAAAATCCTTTCCTAAAGTAAGCAGCACTATATCTGCACAGCCACTGGATTTGATACACACAGATGCCATTGATTCCAAAGGGGTTCGTAGGGTTCGGCAATCTGTTCATCGAACAATTTGTCAAACACCCCATATTCAATTAACAAAAACAAATTCGAACACTCAGTTTTTTGCTTATGAATAAAATGAAACCCTCAACTCCCAACCATTGTTTTTTGCACACCTGAAAT
The DNA here is from genome assembly GCA_033576535.1 of Allobates femoralis. Classification (NCBI taxonomy): domain Eukaryota; kingdom Metazoa; phylum Chordata; class Amphibia; order Anura; family Aromobatidae; genus Allobates; species Allobates femoralis. The sequence continues at coordinate 111,186,841 of JARQOC010000012.1, read as the reverse complement.
ATCATTGACTACTACTATTAAAATGAACAATTTAATGTTAAAATTATATTACAATCTGAGAGTCCTCAGTGGCTGTTATCATTTAATGGCTAACTGAAAAAATGGCACGAAAAAGCAAGTTTTAGAGACACTATGTCCTCTTCACCACGCTTAATAATGATATAACATCTGGAGACACACATATACATACAAATGCAGGGTGGGATAATGCAACACATAACACAGGTGACGTGAAGCAGAATATAGTTGTCAGTCTTGAGAGGGGTGAATAGCATCTATTTTAATCATCTGAATGGAGTCTGAGAAAACGTTCCACTTTCATCCCACCACTCAACTACTCCTGCACTGAAATCAACTTTTTGGACACCATCATCAAGCTATGGAACAATGAAGTAGAAACATCCCTGTACCAGAAGCCATTGACCGTCCAACAAGATATTTTCAATGAGACAGTTTTCATCCAAAACACATAAAAAACTCTATTGTGTACAGGCAGGCCATCAGATACAATCGGATATGCTCCAACCCTAAAGATAGAGACAATCACCTTGAGGACCTCAGAAAGGCCTTTTTGAATCAGGGCTACCATCCAAGAGCAATTGAAAACCAGATTACAAGAGCCACCAGAATAACAAGGAATCAAGGAAACTGAATAAATTGTTCATGGAAAGTCTTCAGCCATTGCTTAGACTCCGTCCAGATGATTAAAATAGCTGCTCTTCACCCCTCCCTACACTGATCATTATATTCTGCTTCACATCACCTGTGTTATGTATTGCAGTATCCCACCCCGCATTTGTGTGGGTATGTGTGTCTCCAGAGGTTGTATCATTATTAAGCCTGATGAAGAGGCCGCAGTGTCTCAAAAGTTGGCTTTGCTTTTTCTTATCATCTTTTCAGTCTGCCATTAAAAAGTATCAACTACTGAGGACACTCAGATTCTAATATATTTTTTTCTATTTACTGGCTAACACGGTATAAACATTCTTTATCTTATCAAAGCATTGTTGAAATTTTATAGATCATATATATTACGTGTCCCTGTAATCTAAAGCTCACAGATGACGTCTTTTGTAAAGTCTAACTGCAACAAACACAACAATAAAATTATAATTTAAAGTAACAAATTATACAAATTGGAGTTGTCTTAGATTTGACACACAATTATCAATTTGGTCAGTAGACCTTGAAACTTTCTAGACTTGATGAACTAATTAAACTTTTCCATGAACGTCATCATTGTTGTCATTCACAAAGATAATTATACATTTATAACAAGCATAGCCCTGCTTCAGGTTCTCTTTATCTCTGGTTTGTGATTGGATAAATTCATATATATAAGGAGGACCTGATATGAAGGTTGGCATGCATCTCTCTAACAAACATATCCTTTTAACATTGAGAGTTATCTGAACTACATGAAATTGACAATGAACCTTCTTTTTCTACTTTTTGTAGTGGGACCCATAGCAAGTTTACCCCTATCTCCATCATTACAGGTAAGATACATTTTTATGTCCTCATTAGAATAGCATATTTTCAAATGGTCTTTATGTCTCTAATAATTTTTAATTATTATTTTAATTTTAGTTTGGATTATTCATAGACAACATTAGAAGACTGAATAGTTAACTATTGTTCTTCAACTACTACAGAAGGGGTTACTGTTAGTGATGAGTGGGCACTACAATGCTCTGGTGCTCATAACGTGTTAAGAGTAGTTGGATGCTCAGATGGGCACATCTTAAGTATCCGAGTATAATGGAAGTCAATGGGGAGCGCAAGCATTTTTCAAGGAAATCTTCCATTATACTTGGGTTAGCAAGTCACGCTCATCCAAGCATCCAACTGCTCTTAACGAGTACCGAGCACCCGAGCATGGTAGTGCTAGCTCATCACTAATTATTGTTTAAAGTCATTGCTAAGTTATTTTGTGACAACCTAGCATCCTAATAACAGAATGCCTCATGATTTTGAGAAAACAGTGCTTATAGGGATGTTTTTAAGTTTTAGAGAAGTCGCTTTGTTCTCAATTATTCGTAAGTTCTTAATGACTTCACAGATTTTCATTCTGTAACCTTTATCATTGTAACCCCCAATAGTTTTTTCAAGTGGGTGTTTAATTAGTCAATAAATTCATCATGGTCATGCTAGTGCATAATATTCCACAATGTTATCTTGACCTTTATGTACAGCAAATATTTCCTATAGTGAAGCTAATGATTATGTATATATATATATTTATTCTACAGTTTTCCATTCCTGGCTTAAAGGAAAATCGTAAGCCTTTTGGCTATTCTTCAGTGTCTACAGGTATTTTGAGTCTTAAGATTTGTCTTTTTAATATGATTTTTATGTTCACTAGTTGAAATTTAGAGAATTTTACACTATTTTACTATATTTTCAACAAATCTTTCATAATTCAATTTGAATGAGTGGATGTAAGAAATTTTGAAAAATATTCTTTTATCAAAAAATTAGTGAAGCGTGGGCACTACTATGCTTGGGTTCCTGGTACTCGAAATGAGCAGGTTGGACGCTTGGATAGACATGACTTGTGTACTGAGTATAATGGAAAACAATGGGAAACGTGAGCATTTTTTGGAAGATGTGGAAAAATATTTGAGTTTCTCATTGACTTCCATTATATTCGGTACTCAAGTCACGGCCATCCGAGCATCCAACCTGCACATTTCAAGTACCAAGCACCCAAGAATGGTAGTGCTCGCTCATCACTACAAAAACTATGGGGTTTTTTCTCCACTTATTTTTCACTTCTCTTCATTTCTCCCTCCTTAACTCCTTATTCCAAAATTCCAACTTTCTAAAGACATATTGCTTGTTCTTTGAGCGGGGATGGAAACCAGAGGAAGAGATAAAAACAGTGCTGTTAGTTTCTAGGTGTTTTATTTCACTCCTAGTGCTGAATTTGCAGCTTCACTACTCAGTACTACAAAATCATCTCTACAATGCTGCTTTTGCTTATGTGTTTTGGCTATAAAAAAAAGTGTAGAAATCATTCATGTTGCAGGTTATTTG